>PVIJ01021415.1:0-18562 GCA_004024925.1 Scalopus aquaticus | reverse complement strand
GACGCCCAGCCGGGGAGAATCCCACATGGTGCGGCAGACCTCTCCTGCCTCGCCCGCTGCTCCCCTCAGCAGTGTATTTCTGATCTGCCTGTTCTGCTCCCCGCTCTGTCTCTGGTGAACCCTCTCGCCGCCCCGCGCCTCTGGCCTGTACCCCAGCTTGTATACATAAATAAATAAAAATTCTTTAAAAAAAAAAAAAAAAAAAAGAATAGTTAAGCAGGATAAAGTCCAGGGGCAGAACACACACCCCTTTCTAGAAGACAAAGACTTGCTTGCACACACCCACGTACACACATGTTCATTTATGTGCCTAGAGTACAACAGGCAACCTCTTTCTGTAAAGGGCCAGTTATAAACATTTTAGGCTTTGAGGGACAGATTGGTTTTGTTGCAGTTGCTGTAGCACAAAATCAGCCAAAGACAGTAACCTACATAAGTGGGCATGGCTGTGTGCCAATAAAGCTTTATTTTATGGACACTGAAGTGTGAGTTTCATGGACTTTTCATGGACTGTCCAAAAACAGGTGGTGGGCTGGCATGGGAGCCTGGGCCACCGTGGCTGGGCTCTGGCGTAGATTATCTCCAGAGGGAGCCTCAAGAACCCACCATAGTGGGTGGCCATGGGGGAGGAAAGTGGGAAAAGGAGAGTCAGGGTTGGAGAGGGACTTTTATTTTATATCCCCTGTGATTCTTTTCAAGCCATGTTTTTATTACTTTTAACAAGTTATTATGTTGAGGAGGCTCTGGCTTTCCCATGGGGCTAGAGAGTATAGCTCATGCTTTAGGAATTACTGGTTGTGTCCACCTTTTGTGCAAGAGATGGGCAGTTGGTTGAGGTGCCTTTAAAAAACCAAACCAAGTGCCAAGATGTTATCCTGAGAGGGAAGCAAAAGTTAGAAAATAAATTCACTTCTATTCTAAATACCCAGAGATCGGGTGGACCAGATGTTGGGGGCTCTTGGTATTTGGGAGGGAGACAGGAAGGATGTGGAGTAGTCTTGAAGAAGTCTCTTCTGGTTATGATGTGACAACAAAAAGGGCTCCAAATTGGCATAAGCAAAAATGGAATTTATGGGCTCACATTACTGGGAGGGTAGCAGTCAAACTGGTTTCAGGTATGGCTTGATCCAGGGTGTAGACAGGCTTTCCAGGATCTGTGATGGGTCCATGCTCTGGCAGACCTGCCCCTCAGGGTGGCTACAGTCTGGCACACCCCCACGTTCAAGGCCAGTGGTGAGGAGCCCCTCTTTCTACCCCACAGCCCCAGGGGAATGTCTCCTATGGCTAGCTGATTCTGACTGGGCCATGGACACATTCCTAAACCTATCACTGTCGCTAGAGAAAGGAGGTTTCTGACTAGTCAGGCCTGAGCCATTGCCCACGTAAGCAACTGGGCTTGAGTTAACAGCCGGAACCTGCTGGGGGGAGCTGAAAGAGGGGATCCTCAAGCGCACACATGGTCTTCCCAAAGGATCAGAGAATGGTTCCACTGCGGGGAACCTGCCTAGGCCTGGACCTTTCTCTAGCTGGGCTTTGGCCTGGAGGCCGGGCTTGAGCCCCTGGTGTCCCCTTTTCTGCAGGGCGCAGCGTCGATGATGGAGAACAAGCCCATGCCCCTGAAGGTGTTTCTGGCCCTGACGCTGAGCTCCTTCGGGGAGCACGCGTTCATGAACCGCACCATCGGCGAAATCATGTGGGGCTACGAGAACAGGCTCTTGGACTTATTGAATCAGTACTTCCCCAACCTTCTCCCCTTCAAGGGCAAGTTCGGGCTATTTGCAGAGGTAAGTGTGGCCCGGGAGGCAGTCAGGACCTGTGCCTCTTCCTCCACAGACACAGCTGGGAACCAGCAACCAGCTGGCTTTTGGAGCTGGTGTGGGCCCAGGAGCATGATTGTAAGTGGCAGAAAACCTCACTCACACTGGCTTGGCAGAACAGAGACTTCATTGCATCATTTAACCGAGAACTCTAGGGGTGGATTCAGGTAAAGCTTGATCCAGATTCAAATGGGATGGACCTTAGATAATGGAAGGTTGTTCTGGGAAAGGGGGGGTTGTTGCTGTAGAGGCTGATCACAGATGTCAGCTGTAGCTGCTCTGAGCTACCAACATTTTCTTAATCTTGATCCCTGCTAATCAGCGGTAGGATAGGTGGTTGAGCGATGATCTGGTGTAGAGTCCAGTCCCTGACTTCTGATCTCTGACCTTGGCCCTTTCAACCACAGGTTTTAAGGGGCCCTCTGGGTTGTTACAGCCTCAGCCTCCTCTGGGCTCTGCTGACCTTGGTGGGGGGGCAGGGAGTGGGCAAGGGTCATGATTCTGTACCTAGTACCTGGTGCACCTTGACCAGGATAACAGTTCTGGGTGTGTGGGCATGCGCCTGGGTGCTCCCGAGGCCACCCTGGGTCCTCGGCTCTGCGGGCTGACGTGTGTGGGGGGGTGAGCCCTGAGGGTAGCGGGCATCCACGCGCGCGGCCACCAACGGGGTCCCGCTCCCCAGAACTGACTGGCGAGTTTGGGGCACGTAGAAGCATTTTGTTAACTTTGTAGACATGTCAGAGTTATTACAGTCGCCAGCTTACCTGTAATTTATGTTTGATCTCATGTGATGGGAACCCCACAGGAACGGCCCATCAGAGCCTGCGGGGGCTTCGTGCTTGCCGCTGCCGGGCCCTGCTCTCCTTAGGCTGTGGTTTCCTGACTCAAGATTGCCACATGGCCCAAGAGGACTGCTGGGGTGCCAGCTATCACACCCGTATTCTAGCCACATAGCAGGAAGGAAGAAGTGGTGGGAGATGGAGGGGCGGTCAGGGGAGTTGAGGTTAAAACATCCTGTCCTAGTTGTCTCCCTCTTTGGGAGGGAGAAAACCCATTTCCACTTCCCATTGGCCAGACCTGAGTCACCTGGCCACAGCTGACTGCAAGGGGAGCCGGGAAGTGTAGCCTCCGACTGGTGTGTTTTGGGATTTTTTTTTTGTGTGTGTGTGTGTGTGTGTGTGTGTGTGTGTGTGTGTAGAAAGGGGAGCAGGGACTTTGTGGGAGCTAGCAGTCTCTCGGTCACTTTGTCTATTATAATTATCCTTAGGCATTACTTATCGACAGGGCCAGTGATAAGACCGAAACAACGGTCGGCCTGCGAGCTCTTCCTGTGTTCCTGGCTCAGTGGGCGCTCAGCGGGTCATGCGCCTGGGTGCTCCCAAGGCCTCTCTGTGGTCCTCGGCTCTCGGGGCTGACATGTGGGGGCGGTGAGCCCTGAGGGTAGCGGGCATGCACGTGCACGGCCACCAACGGGGCCCTGCTCCCCAGCCATCTGCCTCTGCTGTCCACTTCGAGCTGGGCCACCGGGCAGGCCTGCTCGAGTCACCCGGCCTCCCGGGGGACAGCAGCACCCCTAGATTCTACCCAGAGCTGCTTCTTCCTCCCCACACCTTGTAGGGCTTTGCTCCGAATTAGAAACCCGCTCCGGGAACACCCTTGGGTCCCGGGGACACACAGCAGGCCGCTCCGGCAGCAGGGAGGGCTGGCCTTCGTGCTGGTGCTCCCGGGCCAGTGTGGGTGACCGGGCTGACCTGCCGATCTTGTGGTCACTCGGGGGAACCTGCCGGACGCACACCCCTTGTAGCTTCCGCCTCCCCTTCTGCTTCCTTCGCTGCTGGGAGAGGCCACCGGCCTTCCCGGTGACCCCATCACTCACTGGGGGGGTGGCTCCTGGCCGGGCGTGGCAGGCAGGACTGCCTCTCAGAGGGACGCTGCCGCGGGGGACACCCTCTGCTGGGCCCCAGCCCTGCTCCTGGGGCCCGTGCTTCCTTGGTGCCCCCCCGTGCTCACAGCTGTCCTCTGCCCTGGCCGCAGCTCAACAACTCCGATTCCGGGCTCTTCACCGTCTTCACGGGGGCCAGAAACGTGAGCAGGATCCACCAGGTGGACAAGTGGAACGGGCTCAGCAAGGTGAGCGTGGCCGGCGGCGGGGCCAGCCCCTGCCCTGACTCCGAGGCGGGCCTGTGCCGGGGGCGGCCGCGTCTCCTGTCCGGCCCAGTGTCCCGCCTCTGCGGGGAACCTGATGCTCTCCTCCTCTGAGCATCCTGAAGTCAGACTCTGCCTGGCGTGGCAACTCGCTTTTTCCCCTTCACGTGGCCTTTCTGCAAGCAGCATGAACTGGCGGTGCCTCCGGGGGCTCGCCACTCCCTCGAGCTCCCACCGGGGTGGCTGCGGAGACCAGGGGCAGGGGCGAATGGCACCCCGATTCCTGCCTGGAGTGGCCGTCTCACTGTTGGCGACGGGTCCCAGCTGTCCTTGATCGACACCGCTGGATTCTCTGTTGTGTCTGGCGTGAAAGCACACGCCTGCCTGGCCAGCAGCGGGGGTGCAGGGGGCTGGGGTGGGGCCAGCCTGTGCACACAGCAGGGGTGTGGGGCGTGTGTGTGTGGGGGGGGGGCCTGCCTGTGCCGGCAGCAGGGGTGGGGAGCGGCCTGTTATTTTCTGCCCCGGGCTGGCTCCCTCCAGAGCCCCCCTCTGCTGCTCCGACAGCTCCTGAGGCCTGGAGGCTCACACATTCTCCTTCCTGCTGCTCCTGACGCCACCCGCTTCTAGGACGGCTGGTGGCCTTCTCTGGGGGGAGGTGCTGACCTCCCATTGTGAGGCTGCACGGCCCGAGCCCTCTCCCGGTCGGGGCACCGCAGGCCGCTCTCTGGCTGTCTGCACGGCCTCCCGTGGCCTGCCCAGCTCGGGCCCCTGGCCCCAGCAGGTGGTGAGTGCTGTGCCGGTCCCCGCAGGTCAACTACTGGCGCTCCGACCAGTGCAACATGATTAACGGGACGGCCGGGCAGATGTGGGCGCCGTTTATGACTCCTGAGTCCTCGCTGGAGTTCTACAGCCCCGAGGCCTGCCGGTAACCGCAGCGCGGGGCTCGGGCCTCCTGGGCTGGGGGCTTGGATTTCACGGCCGAGCAGGAGGCTCTCGGGGTGCCCTGTGGGTGCGCTTTGGTGCAGCCCCTGGCTGGCCCCGGTCCGCCGTGACCTCTCTCTGGTTACGTCTCAGGGAGCAGGCGCCACTGCTGACCCCTGTGGGCCGCAGCGGCCTCGGGTGAGTCAGGAATGGCCGGGTGCTGGGGAGTGAGGTGGGGCGGACGTTGTTCCCTCAGGGTGCGGGCACCTCGGGGGACCGCCCTCCCCCTCCGCCTCGGAGGCCTGAGGGGTGGAGTGATGCAGTGAGGGCCGAGGGGGCTCTGGAGCCTTCTCTGTGCCACCCGGGCTGCTCTGGGAAGCCTCTCCTGGGCTCCTCAGCCGCCTTCCTGGTGGACCTTTGAGGTCCGTTCTGTGGGAGGCCACGGGGGACAGGCTCTGGGACTCGGCCGCGAGGGGATGGGCCTGGGTCTTCCAGGCCGGTGGGAAGCGAGTGTCAGGGTGTCAGTGGGGGCGCGGCGCACCCCGCTCCAGTTTCCCGGCCCCTCCTGGGGTCAGTGGACGGGCGCGGGGGGTGGGGAGGTGTGGAGACCACGGTGGGGGGGCGGGGGCTGCGGCAGGTCCCGTGAGAGGCCGGGGTGGCTGGGCCGGAGGTGGCCCCCCGCAGCTGCCTGGCGTCACCCCACCCCGTCTGCGCCCTGCAGGTCCCTGAAGCTCATGTTCAAGGAGTCGAGGATGTACGAGGGCATCCCCACCTACCGCTTCGTGGCCCCCAGCACCCTGTTCGCCAACGGGTCCGTGTACCCGCCCAATGAGGGCTTCTGCCCGTGCCTGCAGTCGGGGGTCCAGAACGTCAGCAGCTGCAGATTCGGTGCGTGGCCCGAGGGCTGGGTGGGGCCGAGTGTCTGGAGAGGACTTGTCTGCCTAATCGCTGGCCTCTGGCCTCTTGATAATCCCATTAACCCGAGATAACGAGGAGGCAGAAAGATAATTTGCAGATCAGCGTGCAGCGTCCTCACTGGCGCAACAAATCGAGCCGTCCTGGCCACCTGGACCAGCCCAGTCATCAGCGGTTCTGCGGTTCAGAAGTCCGGCCGGGCCTCCCGGGCCGATCCAGGGGTCAGCAGCTGGCTCCTCGGAGGCTCTCGGGAAGGTGCTTTCTTTGCCTCTGCCGGCATCTGGAGGTGTCCAGCAGCCTGGGCTGCGGCCCTTGCTCTGCCCTCCCCACCAGGAGCATCGGCCCCAGCTCCCTCGTCCGACTCCCCTCCGATGTCCCATAGGCTCTTGGGCCCAGCCTGGGGCTCGAGGGCGCTCTTGCGGTTTGAGGTCAGCTCTGAACTCCACCTGCAAACTCCGCGCCCCTTAGCGTGGACCTAGCAGTCCCAGGTTCTGGGGCGTCGGGCTTCCTTGGGGGCTGCTGCTCTGCTCCTGGCACTGTGTGAGGACCAGGCTGTGGGAAGGGCCCGTGGCCCCAGTCGGGAGGAGGCGGGGCTGGCGGCGGCCTGCTGGTGCCCGGGCCAGTGCGGGCTGGGTGAGCGCTGGGGCCGCCGGCGTCCTGGGGGCCGCCCTGCTCAGTGGCTCCATGTGGGTGCGTGGCTCTCGGCTGAACCCCCCTCGCTCAGCCCGGTGGGCTCTGCCTCCACGAAGCCCCTTCCTCTCACGCCCCTGCCCCATCGTGTCCAGGCCACCGGCATCTGGCACCGGCCCCTCCGGTTGACCCTTGTGCGTCCACCTGCCCTCTGTCCCCCAGACTGTCCGGTGTGGTCACCCCTGGCCTCGGGTTTGAATGGAAATTGGCTTGAATGAAACCAAATTAAGAAGGTGTTTCCCTGGTGGACCGGGCGGGTTCTGCGGTCAGCGGCCACCCTGCCTCGTGGCTATCATGTGGGACTCTCTGTGGCCACAGACGGTCCCGTGGGCAGCAGGTGCCCGCCGGTGGCCAGGGCAGCCCTGCGGAACCGTAGATGGTCCCTGCCCCTTGCTCAAAGCGTCCAGCAGCTCGGCCGCCCTGGGGGGGCGCAGGCTCCTCCCTGCCCGGGCGCTTTGGGTCTGGCCTCCGGGCCTCCCTCACGCCCTTTCTCTCCACAGTCCCCCTGCCCTGCCCCCCCCATGGCCTCCTTCCCTTCTAGAACGTGCCAGTCTGGCCCTACCTCAGGGCCTTCGCACTGGCCGTTCCCCTGCCCAGGAGCTCTTCCTCCAGACTCCGGGCGGCCCCTCCCCTCCTTTTGGTCTGTGCAAGTGCCGCCGCCTCTGGAGGCCCGCTCTGGCCCGCTCTGGCCCCCCGCGGCTGCCCCGAGTCTGCAGCTGCGCGTCACGGGCTGTCTCCTCCACGGCCAGTGCCCGGCGGGAGCTTTGCCGGCAGCTAGTGGGCGCCCCAGTGTGCACAGTGGGTGTGCCCTGCGTGTCGGAGACCGAGGCACAGGCCGGGGTTGCCAGAGGTCACAGAGTTGGGGTCAAGCAGCCCCCCGGGTCTGAGGGACCTTGTGTCTCAGGAGCCTCTTCAGGCCCCACCCGCAGTGGGGCTGTGTGCGGCGGGGTGGGAGGGGCTGCCCGCAGGTTGGGCGGTCTCCCCAAGTTCAGGCAGCACCTGTGGGGGGTGGTTCTCCGTCGGCGAAAGGGGTGGGCTGGCCTGTCTTGGGCCTCCTCTGCGGTGTCGGGGGCCGTGTCTGCTTGCAGGACAGAGGTCGGGCCCCGCGGCGGCTGGGGGGGCAGTGGCCAGCGGCAGGCGCTGGAGACTCCAGAGCAGACCCCAGCCTGGGTTTTTCCCCAGGCTGGCCTCACTGCTGCAGGCCCCCCCAGCCCCAGGCTCGCCTCTTCCCCCTGCTGGGTCCTGCAGAAAGGGGCCACGTGGCCAGGCAGGCCTGAGAAGTCCCAAGATTCACTCTGACCGGCCCCAGCGGGAGGCCTCGGGCAGAGAGGGGCTAATGGGCGTGTTGGTTGCAGAAGCGTCGTCGCGCAGGGCTGGGCGAGGCGGCCTGTCCCACGGAGCAGCCCGCCGAGTACTCCAGGTGTGGGGGGGAGTTTTAAAATATTTACATAAAGCCTTTTCTTCTGTGTTGAGACAAACATAGAGACACTCGACCCTTGAACAGCGGAGGGGCTGGAGATCCTCGGGGAACTCCGGGGGCCCCTGCACCTGAGGCTCGGGTTGGTGCTGGTTGAACTTGAGAGTGAGTAGCCCTGGGGTCTACGTGGGTACAGCCCACCCCAGCCCTGTGGACGTGCAGGGGTCAGCTGTGAGAGAAGTGCCCGGTGATGTGTACAGTTTGCAGTTCCATAAAGCAAACACACCCAGGTCCCCAGCACCCTGGTCAAGAAACAGAACAGGAGAGGCCCCTCCTGGCCACCAGCCTGGTTCCAACAACACGGCGGGCTGGCTGTTGGGCTTTCATGCACAGGGTCACAAAGTATATACACCCCACCCCCCTTTCTGATCTCTTCCCTCCACTGTCCTGTCGGTGAGATCTCCGTTTCTGGTTGTTGTTGTAGGCATCTTCGTGGCTGTATAGTATTCCACTACTCCCCTTCCTGGCTTCTTCACCATTATCTGAGTTTTCATATTCTGACCAGCGCCGTGTGCCGCTAGGAATGTGCTTACTCACGTCTTTTGATACTCTGGTGTCTGCATTTTTGTGGCATTTTATCTGAAGATAAGAATATACCCTTGTATTTCCCTTCCTGCCTTGAAAATTTCTTGGACTCTTCTCACAGCTCCATGCTCAGACTTACCCAGTAGAGTCCCGTAATCAAAATTCCTGGTGATCCTGGGCAATTAGATCTGGCTAGATGTGCCATAAAGCTATAAATCAATTATCACTTATTACCCGGGCAATTCTCTCTTGCTCTGGGAAAAAAACAGGCAGAAACATGCATACAATTAAACAGCCAAGAGGCTTCACGCCTGTCGCAAAGGCCGTGGGGGTACCTCGGGGCTTGTCTGGGGTTCACTACATCCCAGGGCCCAGCTTGGTGACCACCTCCCTCATCCAGCGCCCTAAAGTTCCACCACCCCTAAAAACGGGCACTCTGCTTGCTTGCTTGATCTTCCACGGCTGAGAGGGGTGGGTGGGGAGCAGGGATTTCAGAATGGCCGGCTGGTCCGGGGCGCTGAGCTGGCCCCCAGGTCCAAGGCGGCTGCGTCGCCTGCGTCCCAGCCTCTGGGGGTTGTCTTGGTGCTAAGAGGGCTCCCGCCTTGGGGACCCTCACCAGCCTCGCTCACAGAGAGGGCAGGCCTTGGGGTCAGAGCGCTGGGTGCGCGCAGCACCGGTCAGCCGCCTGACCCCCTTGGTGTCGGTTTATTCCCGTGCTTACTTCCCCTCGTGGTGGAGTGCCCGGCCGTGCACCCGCACGGAGCTGCCTTTTAAAGCTGAGCGTGTGGCAGAGCGGGCGGCTGGCTCAGAACAGCCCAGAGCCTGCGGGGTGTCTGCCTGAGGCGGGACGAGGGGCACTTGGGCGAGTGGGCGGAAGGAAGAGAGAACGAGCGACTCGGCGAGAACGTGGAGGCACCGTGCCTGGCGCGAGAGGACTCGGGGAGAAGGGGAGCGGTGGCATGGCCAGCCCCCCCCACCGCCTTTACTGCGGACAGGGTCTGGTGCGGCTGCGCAGAGCAGGACGCCGTCAGAGCAGAGGTCCGGGGACCGTCAGTGAGGACCTTCACGTTTGCAGCTCAGTGGCCTTCAGTACATTCCCTGACTAGCGCCGGAACATTCTCGGCCCGCCCCAGAGGAGGTCCCTCCCGGCCGGCCTCGCCGCAGCTGCTTCCCGCTCTGGCGTGGCCTGTTCGGAGTGCGCCCTGAGGTCCTGAGAGCTCATTCTCCTCCCTGCCTCGTTGCCCCTCAGGCCCGGACCTGGCCCTGAGCGCAGGAGGGCGCGCTGGCGCTGGCCAGTCGTTTTCCGCAGAGGCGCGCGCGGCCTCACGTTTCTGGGTGTGAGCTGGTCACTCGGAGGGGCCCAGGTGGGTCCCCGGTCACACTGGCAGCTGCCGCCCCGCAGACCGGCTGCTGGGGAGAAGGAGCGGAGCAGGTGTGTCCTCTGCTCTGGGGCCGCGTCGCTGCAGAGGACACTCAGGGCACCTTAGCAAGGCGGTGCTCCCCCGGCGCCAGTCTGGCCGCCACCTCCCTCTGCCTCAGGCCCCTCCATTGCTGTCCCCGTCCTGCCTCCCGCCTCTGCCTGCCAACCCTTCTGCCCGCGCCGTGCCGCCTGCCTGGCGCCTCTGACCCTCGCCCCGTCCTTCTGTTACAGGGCAGGGAGAGGGACACCCGCCGAAGCCCCAGACCTGCCCTGTGCTAAATGGGTTCAGCCATCCGCCGCATCAGTACAAAACATACAGGACCTTTTGTGGAAACCAGACTTTAATACAATTAGAAAAGACAGAGAAGAAAAAGAATATATTTTCTAAGTCAAGCACCCCATGTTATCCAACTCCTCGTGGGTACAAGTCCACCCAAACGGGACTGGCCCAAAGCAAGTCTCGAAAGCCTGCCACGAGTCTAGAACAGCTTATGGCAGGGACCCACACATAAGGGTCAGAAACAGCCAGACAGTTCTGGGAGGAACCAAAATACCTTTCGGCAGGGACCCATCCAAAAGGGTCAGATACAGTCAGACAATTCTGAGAGGAACAGAACAAAATCAAAACCCAAATCAACACCCACGGGTCTCTCACCCACATCTATTTCAACCAGTCCAGGCCAGTGCAGCTTCTTTACAAGTCTCTCTGCTCCTTGGGCCTCTGCTGGCTTTCCATCCTTCTTCCATGTCCTCCTATCTTCTGTCTGTGTGTCTCCTCTGTGTGTGTCCTCTCTTCTGTGTGTCTCCAGCTTCTCATATCCTGCTCAGCTCCACCCTACGTTGGGTGGGACAGGGAACCTGGAACACACCCCTTCTCCTGGGGACCACCCTGTTACACTTCTGCGGTCTCTCTGCCCAGAGCCGGCAGCTCCCGTTGCGGTCTGGCACCAGGCTTGTCCCCGCCGTGTCCAGGGCCCAGTGCCCGCCCCCGGCGCGCGGTGACCTTTGCAGACGGAGAGCCGGGGTCTCGCTGTCAGCCTCTGTGGTCTGCATCTGGCCCTGCCCTGGCGGCGCTGCTTGGGCGTGACCGTGCTGTCCGGGCCCGGCTTGCGCGGGGCGCCCCCCGCCCGACACCCCCGCTGGCGCCCCCCGCCTGACGCCCCCGCTGGCGCCCCCGCCCCACGCCTCAGCTGACGCCCCTCTCTGCCTCGGCCTTCCAGGTGCGCCCTTGTTCCTCTCCCAGCCGCACTTCTACAACGCTGACCCGGAGCTGGTCGAGGCGGTGAACGGCCTGCACCCCAACGCGGAGGAGCACTCCCTGTTTCTGGACGTCCACCCAGTGAGCTCCGCGGCCGGCGGGCGGGCGGGCGAGCGGCTTCGGCCAGGGCGTGTCGCCGGCTCCCCTGCGGCCCGAGCTCTTCGGGGCGCGGGGTCGTGGACGCCTCGATGGCTTCTGGACCCTGAGTCAGGTGGCCTCTTCTTTACCCCAGCTCCATAGTTCAGGGACCTCGTTATCTCTTCATAAGGGAATTATCTCAATAAAGGGCTCGTAAGACAGTAAATTAATTAGGGATTATCAGCTCGCAAGTTAGCCAGGGGCTGCCCTCTGATTGCGAGATACGCCAGTCTCCGGTTCCAAGGAGTGCCTGGAACGTCTCGGCGATAAGTCGGGTTCTGGGGCGTTTGTCCTGATTGAGGTCCCCCAGGGCAGGGCCGGGGCCGTCAGCTGCTCGCCTCTCCGTCCACTGCCGCCCGGGCCCGTGGCCGCCGCTGCCCCTGACCCAGAAGCTCGGGAAGCCGGCGCGCGGCTCACGTCCACGTCCTCTTCTTCCCCCTACTGCCTCGGCTCTGCCCTGCCCCCGCCCAGCTTCCCGCACCCCCCCCCCCCCCCCCCCCCCCCCCCCCCCCCCCCCCCCCCCCCCCCCCCCCCCCGTTTCTGTCATTTATCTCATGGCCTTCGCGGAGGGCCGCGGGGGGCGGGTTCCTCCGCGGGGGCGGGCCAGAGGGAGCCGGGCTGTGTGAGGTGGCTCGGGCCGCAGCGCCGTGTTCCGCGGTTGGTTTGGGCACTGGGAGCAGCCCATCCTGGGTCACTGCTACCCGTGAGGGGGGCTGGCGGCCGAGGGCGCGGGTGTGTGCGCTCCAGGCGCTCCAGGGGCGATGAGGTTGGCTTGCTACCGGCGGGCTGGCCGGAGCTGGAGGGGGAGACTCTCCTGGGGAGACCCCAGAGTGCAGAGTGTGCTCGAGAGCGTGGAAGAGGGCGGCAGGTGGTGCGGGGCCCCCAAGTCTGAGGCTCTGCGCCTGGCAGAGGCGGACTCACGGCCGAGCTGCGTCCGGGCAGAGGGCAGGCGCAGAGGCAAGGGGGGAGGCTGAGGCCACGTCGGGGGGACGCTGGGGCGAGCTCGGCCCTGTCCGGGGTTCCCCGCAGGGGCCGTGGCAGTGTGTGTGGGGGTCCCTTACCGGGTCGCCCGCTAAGGCTCGGGGTGTTGTCTGGGGCTGGCCGCGTGGCCCAAGATGTCACTTCTGTCTTCTACTTAGGATTAAAAAAAAAAAGTTCTCCTTAAAAAAAAAACAACAAAAGCAAAACCCCTTGATTTCTGCCCCAGGGGAGCTTTCCCTCTCTGCTCCACCTTTCTCCAGAGAAGCAGCCAGGCCGAGGAACAGATGCAGGGGTGGGGTGGGGGTGTGTGGCTGTGGGACTCTGGGGTGAGCCCCCGAGGCTCCAGCCCCCCTTTGTCAGGAAGGAAGTCGGGGCACATGACTCTGCACCTCCTTTATGTGGACTCAGCGCTTTGGGAGCCCTGTCACGAGGGACGCGGGGGAGGCCCCTCGGCGTCTCAGGGGGGACCCGGAGGTAGGCACCGCTCTTTGGGGGCCTCTGTTCGCCCTCGGGGCTTAGGCCCGTGGGAGGAGGCGCCTGCCCCGGGGAGGGGGCTGCAGAGGGCCGGGCCAGCCCCTCACTGTGTATGTTGCGGCAGGTCACGGGCATCCCCATGAACTGCTCCGTCAAGCTGCAGCTGAGTCTGTACATCAAGGCTGTGAAAGGCATCGGGTGAGTGGGCGGGGCCGGGCGGGGGTGGGCGGGGCCTGGGCCAGGGTCCCCCGGGAGCAGGGCTTGGGGGCGCCTGCAGGGGAACCTGGTTTCTGCCCAAACCCCCACGCGGTGCCTTGCCCCGGGCCGGCTGCCCCCTGAAATCCCTGCTCCAGAATCCCCTTATTCTCTCCTAAGATTGGTCCCCCAAGTCAGCCAGATTCTTCCACCCAAACTGTCCCCCCCAGAGCAGCAGAAATGAAACCCTGACAAAAAAAGGGAAACTGCAGAAAACCGTCTTCTCTGTGATTCTTCACTTTCCAGGAGGAATTTTTTAAACATTTTTTCTTTTGAATTTTTTAAGTAACAGCTTGATTGAAATGTAGGTCAAGGCTATAAAACCCATTCTTCTGTTTTTTCAAATTTAATTTATTTTTTCTTACACCGTTCATTTTCGTGCAATAAATTGAATAAATCCCCATGATCTCCCACCTCCTCGTCACCTCTGGACAGTCACCCCGGTCCTTTGTGCTCTTCCCTCCCCTGTTTTGACCCCCTCCCTCTCCCTCCTCTGTTGTATGCCTCAGATCTACAATTTGCCTGCTAGGTCTATCATTTATTTTTTTCTTTGATCCTTTATTCAGTCTCCCTATATTCCTCCTATGAGTGAAACCATCCGATATTTCTCTTTTTCCTTCTGGCTTATTTCACGGAGCATCATCCCTTCCAGCTCTATCCATGTTGCTGCAAACGGCATGAGTTTATCTTTTTTGATGGCTGAGTAGTATTCCATTGTGTGTATAGACTGCATCTTCCTGATCCACTCATCTGTTTTGGGGCATTTAGGTTGTTTCCATATCTTAGCTATTGTAAATAGTGTTGCAATAAATATAGGAGGGCAGGTTTCCTTTCAAATTAATGTTTTTGTGTCCTTTGCGTAGATTCCTGGGAGTGGAATTGCTGAGTCATATGGTAGCTCCAATTTTAGTAGTCTGAGGAACCTCCCCTCAGCTTTCCAAGGTCACTGGACCTGTCTGCATTCCCACCGGCAGTGTAAGAGGCTCCCGTTTCTCCACATCCTCGCCAGCATTTGTTGTTGCCACTTTTTTTAATATGCGCCATTCTCACTGGTGTGAGGTGGACTCTCACTGTGGTTTTGATTTGCATTTCCCTGAGTATAAGGGACGTTGAGCATTTTTTCATGGGCCTGTCGGCCATCTGCATTTCCTCTTTGGAGAAGTGTCTTTTCAGCTCTTCTGCCCATTTTTGGACTGGGTTGTTTACTTCGGTTTTGTTGAGTTGTGTAAGCTCTTTGTAGATCTTTGATACCAGCCCCTTATCAGTTGTGCAAATATTTTCTCCCAGTTTGTGGGTTGGCTCTTTGTTTTGGTTATTGTCTCTCCTGCTGCACAGAAGCTTTTCAGTTTGATGTCCCAGCTACTTATCTTTTCCTTCACTTTCTTTGCCTCAGGGGATGAGTCTTCAAAGATGTTTCTGAGGTGTATGTTGTGGAGTGTTTTGTCCATGCTCTCCTCTATGTGTTTTCTGGTTTCAGGTCTTACACTCAAGTCCTGTGTCTGTTTTGAGTCGGTTTTTGTGTGTGGTGTGAGGCAGTGGTCTAATCTCACTCTTTTGCATGCAGTGGTCCAGTTTTCCCAGCACCATTTATTGAAGAGGCTTTTCTTGTAAAACCCCTCTTAAATGTTATAGCCCAGTGATTTATGCACTTGGAACTGTGCGCCCATCACCAAAATAGATTTTGGAATATTTCTGTCATCCCTCAGCAATCTCCCCAGCCCGGCCCCGCCCCCTCCTCTCTGTCCACCTGTCTGTGCGGTTGGCCTGGGTGTATGGCTTCTCTCATTGGGGTCATGTTTTCGAGTGTCCTCTGCCGGGTTTTGGGTGCCAGGGCTCCACCCCTTTTTGTGGCTGAACCTATCCCAGTGTGTGGAGCGGCCGAGTCGAATTTATCGGTCGATGGCCCTTGGGCGTTTCTGTGCCTTGGCCGTGGGGAGTGGCCAAGTGCGGATGTGACTGCACCTGGGGCTGAGCTGGGGTCCCTAGCCCTTGCCCCCAGCAGAGTGGCGGGGGGCCGCTTCTCCCCAGCCTCACCAGCACTTGTGTTTTGCTGGAGTGGGTGAGGGGTTATTAGGACAGGAGGTCCGCCATTGTCCTTCTTAGCATATTGGAAATGGCTTCACTGAATAAGGTCCCGGGCTGCGGCGATGTGGCGTCTCCTCAGCACTGCAAACCTCCCTCAGCTGGGAAGAGCAACACTTCGTCCAGGAGACAGAGGTGGGGTGAATCGTGAGCCTGTCTCCTGCGCCCCCACCCTGGCTTTCTAATTCCCACCGGAGGCCGCTCAGAGGGTTTGCTCTCGAAGGGTTTGCAGGACCAGGCCTCCGCCGCCTGGGCTCGAGCTTGGGGTTCACCCCCTGGCACCAGGCCGGCTCAGCAGGCCTCAGGACCGCAGGGATGGGCACAAGGCCCCGCACGGCGCGTCCTCGAGGGCACTTGTCACAGTCTGGGTTCCGCCGCTGCCAGGCTCCATTGTCATCTGCTGGCAGTGAATTCAAGTTACAGAAGATGCCAGCCTACGCCCAGCCCGGGTTCTGTCTGTTAGTCACTGGGGGCTGCCCCCTGACCCACGGGTCTCGGTGTCCTGAGCGGCGCGGAAGTGGGGGCTGCAGAACTGCCGGAGCCCCCCAGGACTCGGAGCTGCTGTGTCCCAAAGGAGAGCCCCAAACTGCTGCTTCCTGCAACCTGTCCGTGGACCTTTGCTCCTGGGGTGTCCCCATGGTTTCCGGCTCGCCCCTCTTCCGGTGACCCTGGAAATTTGCTGAGCGACCTCTGCTTTGTGGGTGGCCCTAGAGTCTCGAGAATTGTGATGAAAGGTTTCGGCCTTTGGCGCCTCCGCTGGCCCTTGCCCCCCGCGAGTGCCCCTCCCAGCTGTCCAGCTGCGTCTGCGCTCAGCGGACCTCGAGCTGCCAAGTCCTGCCCGTCCACTCCTGGGTCCAGTTCTGCCGCTTTGCTCCCTGCGCCCGACAGCGTGGTGCTCATGGCTCTGCCTGACTCCTCTCAGTGGCTGCACTATGCAGGGGCGTCGTGGGCTGTTTAGACGTACCCCGTGGACACTGAGCTGTTTCTGTTGTCTTTTTTTTTTAAAACACTTTTCCAAGCAGTGACCGCTTTGTGCACGTGCGAACTCGTCCGGCCCAGTCACCTAGGAGCCTGATGGCTGGGTCCTGAGGTTTATTCGTGAATTACGTTTGATCGTATAGAACAGAAAACGCAAAACAGTTGTGACTCAAATGGGGAGAAAAGTTGATTTTTAGGACCTCCCTGGTGGCCTAGGGGTTAAGTCTCAGCGCTATCACCGCAATGGCCTGAGTTCGATCCCCGGCCAGGGAACTTCCCACAGGGCGCAGCAGACCTCTCCTGACCCCCGCTGCTCCCCTCAGTGGTGTCTATCAGTCAGTCTGCCAGTTCTGCTCCCCACTCTGTCTCTGGTGATTCCTCACACCCTCTCACACCTCTGGCCTGCACCCCAGCTCTTGTATGCATGAATAAAGAAATCTTAAAAAAAAAAAATAATAATAATAAAAAGATCTTATCGAAGTCTAGCTGTCCTCTGCCAGGAGACACACACTCCTAGGCCTGAACCGCGTGGCTGTCACAAAGTCCGGGGCTCACGGGGCATGTCCAGCACGGCTGGCGGAAACCCCCGCGACAAGACTCACGTGCTTTGTCCACTTATTTCCAGACAAACAGGGAAGATCAGCCCGGTGGTCCTGCCGCTGCTGTGGTTTGGAGAGGTGAGGCGGCCCCTCCCCGTGCACCGGGCGCCCCGGGGCGGCGTGTCTGCACCCCAGTGAGGAGCTGGTGTGGGCGCTTGGGGCAGGGGCCGCGCACGTGGGCATGGCAGGCTGGGTCGCCGGCTGTGACGTGGGCCGCCTGGGAACCTCGCCCCGCCAGCACCTGTGCCAGTGACCCCAGGAGCCGAGAGCACTGCCAGAGGGACAGCGGCGAAATCGCCTCGTGTGCCTGGGCGCCCCGAGGCCCCGGGATGTGGTTTCGGGGCGGCCACTTTTCAGCAGCGCTTTCTCTTCCGCCGGCCTTTCCGGCGCCGTCTGGCCTGGCTCACGAAGTCAGGGCGAGCACAGCCTGCCTCTGAATGCAGCGTCACCTCCGCTCACGCCGCGGCCTGGCGTGGGTGGGGGGTGGGTGACCGGCCTCTTTCCCTCTGGGGCCCTCACCTCCTGGAGGCCCTCAGCATTGTTCTGTTCAGCGGCTGGGGGGGACCACCTGGCCACTGTCACTGCCCACGTCCCATTGGCCAGAACACGCTCACTTGGCGCAGCTGCAGGGAAGTCTGGGAAATGTAGTCTCCCTGTGCGGCCCCCAGGAAGTGGCGGCTCCGTTGCAGGCTTTGGCCAGTGACCGTCCCGTGGGAAAGGGGTGAGGAGGGAAACGGAGGGATGTGGCGTGGGCTGGGGTCTGGGTCCCAGCCCACCTGCTTGTCATTCTGCCTCCCAGAGCGGGGCCATGGAGGGCAAGCCCCTTCAGACGTTCTACAACCAGCTGGTGCTGTTGCCCGAAGTGCTGAACTACATCCAGTACGTGCTCATCGCCCTGGGCTGCATCGTGGTGCTGGTCCCCGGAGCCTACATGCTGCGGAGCCAGGTAGGTGGCGGCCGGCGCGTGGCCGGGGGGGCCTGTTGCTTGCCTGCTGGAGGAAGGGGCGGCGCCGGTCAGCGCTCCAGCCGCCCCTTCCGCCGCCCCTGCGGACACCGCGGCCTGGCCCGTCCTGGCAGCAGCCCCCGCTGCTGCGGGTGGGAGCTGCCGCCGTGTTCTGGCTTCTCTTGCCTCTCGCTCTGCCGCTTCTCTGCCCGTTCTGGAAGGCCTGGGGACCGCCCTTGGAGGCGCTGCGGCTGGGCCTCGGGTCGGGAGGCTGGCCCTTTGTCCATCAGGCCAGCACTTGGTGGGTGCCAGGTGCGGGGCAAAGGGCAGTGAGCGAGGCTGACGTGGGCCCTGCTTAGGGAGACGGGTGAGGACAGGTCAGGTCAGGGAGCAGGAGCTCCGCGGGCAGCTGCCCTGCTCGGGGCTGCCCAGCGGGTTCCAGGCCCAGCCGCGTGGGGTTCGAGACTTAAATTTTCTGACAGCCCCATTGAGAAAAAAGAAATTGAATTTAATTGTATGTTTTATTTAACCCAAATGAATCCAAATACGACCCTTTCCTACGTGCGATCAGCGGAAGGCGCTGTTTTGCCTCCGCGCCTCCACGTCAGGTCTCCGCGCCGCGGTGTCTCTGCACTCACGGCAGCGACGTGCCCATTTCAGAGGCTCTGGAGGCAAATGTGGCTCCAGACTGGACAGCTCGTGTCCAGGGCGCGGGGAGGACCACAGGAAGGCGTCCCTGGAGAGGTGGGACTTCGGCCTAGATGTGAGTGCCAAGGAGGCGTGCAGGGGGCATAGGAGGACGAGAGTGTCAGTGCAAAGGCCCTGAGGCAGCGATGGGCAGGCCTGTCGGGGCCGGAAGGGAGTGACGGAGGGGTGGGAGACCGAGGAAGGAGGTGGGGGTAGGAGGTGATGTCCTAGGGGCACCAGGGGCAGGTCACTCCAGC
>PVIJ01021414.1:0-18562 GCA_004024925.1 Scalopus aquaticus | reverse complement strand
TGAGATCCCTGGCTAGTATTTCCCCCAAAATAGTAGGGGAGTTCTTAAACCCCTGCGGAAGCACAGTCCAGCAATATTGGAGAGTGCTTTTGGACTTAGGGTCCTGCCATTCAAAAGCAAAAAGCAGTTGATCCCGGACATCAATTGGTATACAGAAAAAGGCATCTTTAAGGTCCAATACTGAAAACCAACCAAAATCTCTAGGTATGGCAGTTAATAAGGTGTAGATTAGGGCACAGTTGGGTGTATATCTTGGACAATTTCATTGATGGCCCTTAAATCTTGAACAAAACGGTACTCGCCTGCATGGGGTTTCTTTACTGGCAAAATTGGAGTATTATATGGTGAGTGACAGGGCCGAATGAGTCCAGACTGAAGGAACCTTTTTAACACAGGTTCAATTCCTCTTAAGGCCTCTTTTTTTTTTTTTAAAGATTTTTTATTTATACATACAAGCTGGGGTACAGACCAGAGGTGTGGGGCGGCGAGAGGGTTCACCAGAGACAGAGCGGGGAGCAGAACAGGCAGATCAGAAATACACTGCTGAGGGGAGCAGCGGGCAAGGCAGGAGAGGTCTGCCGGGCCATGTGGGATTCTCCCCGGCTGGGCGTCGAACTCGCGTCACTGCTGCCGACGCTCCACAGCATAGCGCTTAACCGCTGCGCCACCGGGGAGGCCCTTAAGGCCTCTTCTTTTAAGGGGTATTGCTTCCTCCTTGGAGTTTTGCTCCCCTCTATAGCCTCTATCTTTACAGGCTCTGCATTTTTCGCGCATCCTGGGGTCCCATCAGCCCATACCCATTTACTTACTCTTTCAACGATTTCTGATGGTAACACTTCACCTTCTGGTGGGACATTCTGAGTAAGTAACATCTGGAAACGTAGAGCATGTTCTGGAGGTACCTGCAGGTGAAGCCTCTGATCTTGGGGTGAGGAGGTAATTTGTGCATTTAATTTGCTTAAAAGGTCTCGACCAAGTAGAGGTATCGGACACTCTTCCATGTATAGGAAGCTGTGCTGCAGCTGTGTGGTGCCCAGCTGGCACTCCAGAGGTTGCAAAAACGCTTTCTGCTGTGGCCTTGCTGTAACGCCAGTGACTGGTGCTGTCTGCTTGCTCACCTTAGTCAACGCAGAGTTCAAAACAGAGCATGTCGCGCCAGTGTCCACTAAGAAATCAATCATACGGTCCCCCACAGTAAGTGTTACCCGGGGCTCCGAGGGGGTTATTCTAATGGGCTTTTTTAGATCTAGTGGAGCCCCTGGGCCCCCCTATTCTTCATCAGAACCTCCTCTGTGTACCATCACTTGTCTCCTTTCCTCTGTAGTCAGCTCCTGATTTCTACTCTGTCCATACTCTCTCCTATCTTCATCTGAGCCTCTGCTCTGAGCTATCATTTGTCTCCTCTCCTCTCTCCTTGGTTGTGGATTATTCGCACTCCGCCTATATTCCCTTCTATAACCCCTGTGTGAGTCCTCATGCTGTGATGTCATTGGCCTCCTTTCCTGCCTTCTTTCATTATCCCGTCTCCTGTTTACCCGCAATCTGGGACAACTGTATTTCCAATGTCCCTCTTCCTGGCAGAAAGCACACTGATTCCTCCCTAAGGGTTCACTTCTCCTGGGATCACTCCTCCTGGGTCCTCTCCCCATTCTGTTACTGTTTCCCTGAAATCGTGTCCTGTACTCCCTCTGTACGAAAATAGTTGCAGGCTTAGGCCTCCTTTCCTTTCTGTTATTATAAATCCTGAATGCCAAGTCTACCAGTTGGGATGGACTCATCTCTGTGACGCCGTCCACCTTTGCTAATTTCCGCCTTATATCTGCTGCACTATGCGTAATGAACGCCATAGCGATCAGACGGGCATTTTCTGGGGCATCCGGATTTATATCCATATGGGTGCTATATGTTTGGATGATTCTTTTGAGGAACTCTGATGGGTCCTCATTAGACTGCTGTTCCAGCTGCAATATTTTATTGAAATTTTTCTGTTTTGGGATTTCCTGTTGTAGACCTACCAGTAAACACTTCTTATAATGTTCTAGCATTTCCATTCCCCCATTATTTGGGTCCCAGTTGGGATCTACTACTGGGACAGCCACCTCTGGTTCTGGGGACTCTACATCCTGTTGGTGGAGACGATCAGCCTCCTCCCTGGCTTTCCTAAAACCCATCCTCTGCTCGTCCAAAGTCAATAAGGTTTGCAACATTGACTGTATATCTGCCCGGTTAGGGCGATGGGAGAGGAAGATGGAGGCAAATAAGTTTGCCATCATCTTAGGGTCTTGCCGGTAGAATGGTACAGAGCTCCTCCAATTTAGAAGGTCTGCTGTACTAAAGGGGTGATGTGACCAAAAACACCCAGCAGGCTGCCCGTGTTCATTCAATCCACCCATTGGCATTTGCCGCAGTGGGGACCGTCCTGCTTTAGGGTGACTCTTTCTCCCAAAGTGGGTACCCTGTCTAGTATGGGAAGGAGACACCATTTTAGTTGCTTCCCCAGAGGGCAGTGGGGGCTGTGGAGCCTCAGGGGTCTCCACAGGAGTGGCATTGTCATGCAGAGGATTCTGAACAGATGGGTTTAAAGTATTTAACAGATTATAATCCTCCTCTTCTAACTGCCCCCATGCTATTCCCCATGCTATTGTCCTCAGAGGGAGGGGAAGGTTTATCTCTTGTCTGTGCCATCAGGCGAGCCTCCGCCATATCCAGTTTTTGGAGGGCATCTTGTAACTGGTCCCTCATAGTTTTAAAAGCTGACTCAGAAGCCATAAGATTTTTGTTAATTGTAAACTGTATCTGGTCCTGCATGCTTCTAAAGGCCGAATCAAAAGCAGTAAGATTTTTGTTTATCTGGTCCTGCATACTATTAAAGGCTAACTCAAAACAATTTCCATCCTTCATATTCTTAATCGCTAAATTAAGAGCCTGGATTTGCTCTTGTATATATTCTCATTAGGTAAAGCAGAGCGTCCACCTCTCACAAAAATACAACAAATGACACTCAAACATATTACCAAAAAGAGACCCAAAAGCACCAATTGTAACACAGGGATGGCTTGTAAACCACCCATGGATGGGTACATCAGCAAAATCATCTGCCATAGTCCAGGTCTCACCAAATTGTTTATACTTATGAAGCTAGAGGTAATATTCAAAGGAAAGAGGGAATCTAAACTTAAGGTCAGAAAAAAACTGAATGGCCTTATGCTAGAGAGAAAATTGCTGAAACTCATGGTCGAGGCCATGTTTGGGTCAAAAAATAAATAAATAAAATACCCACAAGAGATAGCTGTACGCAAGGAAAAAAAAACAAACTTATCGAGACTCAAAACCAAGTTTATGCCACGTGTCCTGCAAACTCTATGCGCTTAGGGTGATCAGTGCAAATTACCTTGGGCTGGCCAACCACAGGTGTAACGTGGTCAACCACGTTGGGCACCAAACAGTTACGGGCAACCCCGATATACAATGGGGTGCCTGACTGTGGGTTCTCACCCATGCGCTTAAAAAGGACTTATAATAAGAACCATTGCAGGCACTCACAAAAAGGTTAATAAAAAGGGTTTATTTACAAAAGGAAGGGAAATAAAAAAATGAATAACTTGGGGACAAAAGAGAAAGTGAGGGAGAGAGATAAATCTCCAAATACGTCCTACCAGATCCAAGAGCTGGAAACCCCAATGGCACGCTGTAGCCCGGCGAGAAGCAAGAGAGCCCCAAGGTCCAAAGACCCTCATTATATAGCCAACATGTCTGCTTAACTCCACCCCTCAGTTTCCGGTAATCCTCTCTTCTGGATGATGATGGAATTAAGGGATTAGTGGCCCCTAGTGTCTTGGACCTCCTGTGGAGTTTGTTGCAGACGTCCTTTTTCCCCCCAACAAGAGGATTCACCAGAGACAGAATGGGGAGCAGAACAGGCGGATCTACTGAAGTACACTGCTGAGGGGAGGAGCAGCAAGGCAGGAGAGGTCTGCCGCACTGTGTGGGAAGCTCCCTGGCCAGAGATTAAACTCGTGCTAAGGATACATTTATAAAGACTTTTTGAATCATAGACTTAAAATCTATATATCATAATATATTTAAATTAACCTAACGAAGTTGATTTTTATAATTACTTTGCTGACTCTGTTAAATAAATTGAAACTGAACTCTTCAATTTGTTGAAAGACTTCACAAAGTAGTCCCAGTCTGAACTACCTAGGTATTGCCTTCCCACCCTTTACAACAAAGCCAAAAATGGTTTGCAATTCCCCTTGGGTCCAGGCTTCTTGAGGTTGTTCTCTCTTCCTGGCATGTCTTTCCAGATCTCAGGCTGCTGAAGTCCCAGTCATCCTGTGACGCCCACCTTTACCCACCCATGTGCTAAGAGTCTTAGTCACCACCTCCTTTGGTTCGCAGAACACTTTTTGAATGCTTTTATTATAATACTTATCACATTCTATTGTAAGTTTCTGTTTACATGTTTCTCTCCGTCACTAGATCCTCACTTCCTTCAGGCAAGAGCAACTTCTGATTCATCTTTGTATCACCATAATCTAAGCACTGGGCTGGTAATAAACACTCAGTAAATGGGGGATGGGTCATAGTAGAGTATACTACAGGGTCTTCTTTTGCGTTTCTCATTTCTTTATTGGTCTCTCCAGTCATCTATGATACAAATGTGTCTTGAGTCTCCATCCTCTCCCATCCTTTGCTATCTGCTTTTTGCTCCCCCATCTCCTTTGGCAGTTGCTAAAGCCTAATCCATTGTCATAGCTGTGACCATTTCCTGTTTTACAACTATCTCCAAAAGCTGCCTATTTTCAGCAAATGTTTACTGAGTATGAAGGACCCTGTACTAAAGACTGAAATATAAGAACTTGCAGAAGAATCCATAAATTTGAAGACTACTACATGTTGGAAATGAAAGGGATCAAATGTTTTCAAGAAATCGAGCCTATGTGACCTGGAAAATGAGGATGCATCATTAAATGGGGAAGCATGAAGGAGGAGTTAGTTTGTGAAGAAATATAATGACTTTCTCTTAGCAAAGTTGGGGGTCATGCTATTGCATTCAAGTGAAATTGTTACAGACAAAGGCGCAAAATTTCATTCATTTATGAATGTCATTTATGAATGTTTTAGTCATTTATGAAATATATATATATACATACAAGTTAACCTTGTAAGACTTACTTAGTGAGGTGACAGAAAGAAAAGAATTCTATAGAATCAACACAAATTTGCAATTTATAAGTGCTGCAAAGAGATACATTTTCCCCTAAATGTAAAAACTGACCTGCTCAAGGAAGTTAATTAGAGAATAAGATATGAGACCAAAAATAAGTAAATCAGTCAGTCAAAGGGTAAAGGCATGAATACAGATCAAAATGTTGCACATTGAACCTCCCTGCATGCCCACACATGAGGCGTGGGAAGAAAGATCTGGAGCCCTTATGGGCCTTTGGACTAAGAGGTCACAGGGGAGGAGAGGAAGCAGCACACCAGACTTGCACACAGGCCCCATGAGAGGACTCCTTACTGCAGATGACAGCAATCACTGACTCTTGCAAAGAGGTTAAAGAGAACAGAAATCAAGAAAAGCTTTTTGGATTTGGAGATGGATGACCATAGACACAGGCATGGGAGAGTAGGGGGGCGGGGGGAAGAACCAGATGGCAGAGGAATAATGAGAGAGTGAGTCATGAAGACATGGAGGCACTGAGGATTTGGCAGTGAAAGGAGGAGGAAAATGAGATGGTAGCTTAAAGAGAGTGGGGTCATAGAGGCCTTATTCAAAATAGGAGAGACCTGAGCATGTTTGAGAATGAGAAATGAGAGGCGGAAAAAGGAAACCATGTAAAATGTGAGGGAGAAAAGAATTCCTGCAACAAGTTCTCTTGAGGAGATAAGCCACAGGAATTAAGGTATAGGCTGGGAGCACAGACTTAGAAAATATGACAGTCTTAAAAAAAAAAAAAGAAAATATGACAGTCTTTATTTATTTTTGTAAAGATTTATTTATTTATGCATGCAAGAGCTGGGGTGTAGGCCAGAGTTGTGGGAGTGGTGAGAGGATTCACCAGAGACAGAGTGGGGAGCAGAACAGGTAGATTGACTGAAACACACAGCTGAGGGGAGCAGCGGGCAAGGTAGGAGAGGTCTGCTGCTCTATGTGGGAAGCTCCCTGGCCAGGGATTGAACTTGTGCTGCAATGGCTACGGAAAGCTTCATAGTGCTGAGACTTAACCCCTTGTGCCAACAGGGAGGCCTAACAGTCTTTTATTTAGAGGGAGGGAGGAAGGAATGGATAGTGATCGAGATACTTTTTAGGTGAAGAGAAGTTTGGATAGCAGAAATATCATTGGCTCTGTCTTCTCAGTAATAATAAGCACTAACATTTACAAAACACTCACCATGGCACTGGCCTAAACAATTTTCAATACATTAACCCATTTAATCCGCAAAGCCACCTGATACAGCAGGTTCTGTTGTTCTCTCCACTTTACATTAAAGAAACAATCACTGAGAAGTGAAATAATTTTACCAAGGTCACAGCAGTCATAAAGGTAGAGATCATATTTCTACCCATATGGTAGTAAGTGAGTGAGGTGCCTTGACAAAATTAAAAGAGGAGCTTGTAGAAAAAGAAAGAAAACGTGGTACTTGACAAACATAAGAAAGTTTAGAGGGGCCTCCCTGGTAGCACAACACTTAAAGTCTCAGCACTAGGAAGCTATCAACAGCCACTGCCACATGAGCTGGACCCTGGACAGGGAGATGACCCACACGGCGCAGCAGACCTCTCCTGCCTCGCCTCCTGCTCCCCTCAGCAGTGTCTTTCAGTCAATCTGCCTGTTTTGCTCCCCACTCTGCCTCTGGTGAATCCTCTCACTCCCCCACTTCTGGCCTACACCCCAGTTCTCATGCATAAATAAATAAATCTTTAAAAAAAAAAAAAAAAGAATAGCCCAAGTGAAAGATATGCCACAGAGTGCAGTGAGTTAGCCTCTTCCTGAGCAGTAGTTCCATGTTTTATCCTGTGTATAGAACCTCTCCACTGGAAGATTCCACAACTAGATTTGTATTAATTCCTCACTGAATCCGAGACTTTTTAGGTGATTTAACCCTTGCTTTCAAGTTCCCAGGCTCTGGGTCCCTCCTAGCAAAGCTGAAGAAAAATGAGAATTATTCTGGCCTGTCAGAGATGAAACCTGAAGAGAGAGAGAGAGAGAGAGACACACACACACACACACACACACACACACACACACACACGCACACACCCCTAGTCAGCTTTCCTGAACCTTGTTAAGTATTGTTTTACATTGATACTAGAACTGGGGTTTCAGTAGGCCCTATGTTTCAGGAACTACTTTCTAATTTAAGTGAGTTCCGGAACCACAGGTAACAAACCTGCTTTTTCAAAACCAAATTTGAATCTGCTAAAAACTTTTATATGTTCCTTCCATAATTATTTACATCACCAAGGAAACAGAAGAATTTACAAGAAGCCAAACTGTCTCTATTCTCTTCCTCAAATGTCAGTGGTGTGTTGGCAAAAATTCTTAGAGGAGTGAGAACAGAAAAGCAGCAACGCTAAAAAGCCAAAAGCCTCCTCATATAGAGACATCAATCAAAAAATGCCGCAACCCAAATTTTATTTCAGAGAAAGGCAAATCGGATCCAGAATAGTTTCCAGGCAAACTTGCATCATTGGTATTACTTCCTTCAAATACCTCCTTCAGTATTTTTTCACATCGAAACATTGTGAACAACATCCGCTTCTTAATAATAATTCTCTTGAGGCATGAACATTCACACAATTCAATATTCCAGCTCCCAGGCACATGTAGAGCTGGGTTGATGAGGTTTCATGACTCCAGAGAAGATACAAATGTATTTATGGGTGGGGCAGCCTGGATATTCAGCTAGACGACCCATTGGGTATCAAACTCAGATACAAAAATGCACGATCCATTGTTCCCAAGATGCAACAAGGAGCAAACACAGCACAGAACAGAATCGGATTTAAGAATGTGTCATGTGAATCCGCCTACAGACAACTCTGGGAACTGTTCCTGAAATGGGAGGAGGTTGTCAACACCTCTCCTTCGGTAGCACCATGTGCCACAGAAATCATTTTCGTTCTGAACGTGTATTTTGATATGCTGTCTCCCCTCCTCATCTCCCTCCTCCCTACTCCGGGAAACAAGTTGATGCTCACTAACCTCTGCACTTAACCTCGGAGGAAGGAGGTGGGGGAAGCTTTACAAACCCCTGTGAATAGGTTGGCCCCGGCATTCCCCAGCCTGGCGTGCTTTCTGACGCCTCCTGGTGGATATGGAAGAAAGATTCACTCCTGATAGCGAGATGGTAAGGGCTAAGTTGTGGGCAATCAACAGACCTACAGCAAGATCCGTTCAGAAGGACTGACGGGTAAGCTTTGACCTGTTTCTTCATTCTTTGCAAATAGACATAAGAGGAAGGATGAATGGCAACATCTCATCCTTAACTGGGAAGAGAAGCCTACAGCTTTTCAAATTGCACTATGTGAAGGCTCCAGAAAGATCAACAGTGCCTGACAGGAAAGCAGACCTGAGTATAGACTATCAAAGCCATGATGACAGCTTACCTTTGTTATCCAGCCACAGCCCTTGGGGGTCCTCACCTATGAGTGAGTAGTCGCTCATAACTGAAGCAGGCAGTTATTACTGTTTCCAGTCAGAGCTCCATGTTATGCATCCCCTCTCGCAAGTAAATCAGATTTGGGATGACTTGGGATCATGTCATCTGACCTTAAGCCATCTTTTCAAGAAGTTTTGTATAATCCTGAAGCCTCACCTATATAGTTCTCTATAATCACCTCTGCATCTCCTAACAAAACAAGGTACCTAACCATTAGAAGAGTCTGTTTGCTCCTTGAAAAGGGAAGGAGGGGAGAGAAGGGGAGGGAAGAGAGAGGGGAGGGAGGGCTAAAATGTGCCTGTAGAATTTTTACGTCATATTTTATTCCCTCTTAGTCTCTTAGTCACTGCTTAGCTACACAGACTTTAGTCCTTACATTTCTACCAGAGCTCAGCTCTTTTTTTCTTAGTCACCTGTTCTGTTTCCCTTTCCTGCTGATTTAGTTACCTCACCACAATCACAGAAAAAGCTCTCCTTGCTACTCCATTATTTCTATAGCATTTTCAAATTCATTCCCGTACACACACACACACACACACACACACACACACACACACACTCAGTATTTACCTGGGGTCCAGATGTTCTGGGCCCAAGTAGACTCATTTTAAATAAATATGTAGAGTCTGAATCTATAACTCAGGGAGTCTGTCCCTAGAATACCTGCTTATCTGAGTAAGGGGCTAGACAGGCTGTGAGCTGTGACTAGGTGCAGTGGATCACTGTCCACAGAGTAGAAAAACAAGACTCTGCAAGAGGACAAACTTCATGTCAAGCCCAGGGATTTAGCAATCAGTTTTCAAGTTTTCATTAGCATTTCCGGCTGGCCAAGGAGATAGGGAAATTCTGAAAACACACACCCTTTCTGACAATCACGCCGACAGGTGCAACGCTAGGGCTCTGAGGAAAGCAATTTCAGCCTACATCACCATCACCACAGTTAATTCTTGTTTTGCAATTTGCAGTATGCAAAGCACTTTTATAAACCAGAGGTGATTTGATCTGTGCAGCATTCTAGTGAGAAGGCCAGAGAACGTGCTCTAAGCTCCGTTTTACAGATGCAGAAGATTCTGAAAGTTTTCCTGATAGAGTCAGGCAGGTCAAAACAGAAGGGGGGAAACCCACAAAGCAGAAAGAAAGAAGAGAAAAATCGAGAAAGAGAGAAGGGAACTGCCTTCATTCAAAGAGTTTTTTTTTTTGAAGATTTATTTATTTATTTATGCATACAAACTGGGGTACAGGTCAGAGGTGTGGGGTGGTGAGAGGCTTCACCAGAGACAGAGTGGGGAGCAGAACAGGCAGATCAGAAATACACTGCTGAGGGGAGCAGCGGGTGAGGCAGGAGAGGTCTGCCGCACCATGTGGGATTCTCCCCAGCTGGGCGTCGAACTCGCATCACCACATCACCGCTGCGGACAGCTCCACAGCACAGCGCTTAACCGCTGCGCCACCAGGGAGGCCCGATTCAAAGAGCTTTCGACATCTCACCCTCACTGATGGTTGGAGCCCTCTGTAGGGGTGGGCAGGGAGTGCAGTGGTCTCCCCACCTCTGAACTCCCAAACAGCAAAGGCAAACTGGAAGTTAGCCCACAGCTCTTCCCAAGGATGGGAACCGTGGAAACACTGGACTTTATCATTAATTAAAACTGTAAGCTTCCTTCCTTTCTTATGCATATTTGATGGGTCACTATAAAATGTTAACAGGGAATGTGGGTACATTTTATCACATACAAATAAAAGTGGGGGGGGGGAGAGAAATAACCCACAGTGTTTGCAGGAAATGTCTTATAATAAATAACAACAAAAATGAAAAAATATCCTCATGAGCAGAGGCTTGCCTTTCTCCCTTTCCCTCCCACCCTCACACTTCAATTTTTTCTGCTCCTGCCACTGCTGCTGGTGCTGTTTGCCTTTTCTCCTCCCTCTGCATCACTCACTTCCTCTCCATTTTTTGTATGAGTCTCTCCCCACTCCTCCTCCTCACTGTTTTCCTCCTGTGCTCCTGGAGAACCAAATCGCCCCACCGTATGGGTCCATGAACACAGGGAACTGCCTGCGGAGTTGCCTGACCTGCTGCGCCGAGGACCTCGCAGAAACCACTAGTGTCCTCCACTCGGTCAGCCTGGGCTGTCTAGAGTTTCCCGGCTGTCCTATTGGCAGCAACTCCAGGGAGTCCAGATGGTCCTAGAAAAAAATTCTGGCCCAAAGCAGTGTTGATTTTAAGCCCCTAGAAATGCTGAGTTGCTATTTATGGACTCTGAAATTAGGTTGAATCTGGGACCCCTGACAGCTAGAATGTGACCTAACCTAACCATGCCTCACCCAAGAGTCATTCAGTCCCTAGGCACAGTCAGGGGCTCCCCAGGATAGTGCCGGTGGGAGGAATGTCTGTCCTGGTACTGAAGACAGTGAGAGACATAGGCCACTCCTTGGAGGGAGGAATGGGTTAGACCAGAAACCTCCTGCAGGAAAGAAGTATGATTCAGGGTAAGCTCCTACCCCTGGACCTCAGGCAGGGGCAGCTTGGACCTCAGCACCTCATCTGCACCTCTGTCCTCCTGCATGGTGCCAGAATGCTGTCCTGAGTCCAGTACAAGGGAGGTGAGCACATGCACATATCTCCTTGTGGAGAAAGATGCCCTTCTGGCATTGAGAGCTGATTTTATTCTGATTACATATAGTTGATTATATTTGCCATTTGTTTTAAAATATTATAAAAGGTAACAGTGTGACTGTGGGAGTCCGTTTTCCCTTTCTTCATCCCAATCTAAGTGGACGTTTGCAGCTAAGAAAAGGGGTTGCGACAGTGAATCGGCAGGATCGGGGGCCTGGGCGAGACCTGAGATATGTGAGTTGCCGGCCATGGGGTTGGACCAGAGGAAATGCCACAGCAGCTAAGAAAAGAATCCAAAAGATGGGGCCTCCCTGGTGGCGTAACGGGTTAAGTCTCAGCACTATGAAGCTATCCACAGCCACTGCAGCACGAGTTCGATCCCTGGCCAGGGAGCTTCCCACATGGCACAGCAGACCTCTCCTGTCTCACCCCCTGCTTCCCTCAGCAGTGTACTTCAGCCACTCCACCTGTTCTGCTCCCTACTCTGTCTCTGGTGAATCCTCTCACCCCCACACCTCTGGTCTATACCCCAGTTCTTGGATGCATAAATAAATAAATCTTGGGAAAAAGGAGCGAGAGAATCCAAGAGACAAACAGGGAGGGGAAAGGGTTTTCTTACCCAGCTGGTAATGAGAGTAGGAGTATCTGGTATCCCTAAGGGCAAATGACTTAGGCAGGGCATGGACAAAATGGCAGCCATCCTGACAGCAGGACCTTTTAGGGAAAATAAGCTGCATGCTGGTTAGAACAATATGCAGTAGGAAAATCTGACTTCTTTATTCAAAAGCTTACTCTAAGAATTTTAGCTAAAGAACATGAGGGAGGCAGAACAATCCCAGAATCACAAAGCTAAGAATCTAAGTGACATCTAGAGATTTTTTTACTGTATACTTCTAGAATTTTTTTCTATTGCTAAATTCATTCATTTATTTCCTTATATCATGATTCATTTTTGTATAGTATTTTATTTCTCCCCTCAGGTATAGTCCTCATAGATCTACCACTATAGCACCTGTGACCCATCACCACAGTCCCTTGTGCTCCAGAGAGAAACTTTTTCTTAATAGGATTGTTTATTTGGATGGAAGGGCTGAAGACAGGGTATTACCAGCCAGAGAGGTGACAGGAAGGGAGTAAAGGAAGACCTGATCCCAGCAAAGGGCAAAGCAGGTTTCTGCCTTCTGCAGGATCAGGATCTTAACACAACTCAGGCTGCTATAACAGAATGCCAAACACTGGGTGGCTTATAATCAACAAGAATTTATTTCTCATAAGTCTGGAAGTTAGGAGTCCAAGATCAAAGCACAGGCAGATTGGGCAAGGGTTCCCTTCCCAGTTCATCGTCAGCCATCTTCTCATTTTGTCTTCTTATCACAGAAGGGTCAAGGGAGCGCTCCAGAATCTCCTTTATTTTTTTTTTAAGATTTATTTGTGCATACAAGAACTGGGATAGGATACACTGCTGAGGGGAGCAGTGGTTGAGGCAGAAGAGGTCTGCTGTGCCGTGTAGGAATCTCCCTGGCTGGGGAATCCAACTCCTGCTGCAGTGGCTGCTTATAGCTTCATAGTGCTGAGACTTAACCTCTTGGGCCACCAGGGAGGCCCTGAAATTGCCTTTAAGAAGGCAATAATCAGGCCTCCCTGGTGGCGCAACGGGTTAATCATAACACTATGAAGCTATCCACAGCCATTGCAGCACAAGTTCAATCCCTGGCCAGGGAGATTCAGGGGAGATTCCCACATGGCGCAGCAGACCTCTCCTGCCTCACCCGCTGCTCCCTCAGCAGGGTGTCTCAGTCGATCTGCCTCTTCTGCTCCTTACTCTGGTGAATTCTCTCACCACCCCACACCTCTGGGCTACACCCAGCTTGTATGCATAAATAAATAAATCTTTTTTTAAAAAGGCACTAATCGGGCCTCCCTGGTGGCGCAGCGGTTGAGCGCTGTGCGTTGGCAGCAGCGACGCGAGTTTGACGCCCGGCCGGGGAGAATCCCACATGGTGGGGCAGACCTCTCCTGCCTCACCCGCTGCTCCCCTCAGCAGTGTATTTCTGATCTGCCTGTTCTGCTATCTGCTCTGTCTCTGGTGAACCCTCTCGCCGCCCCACGCCTCTGGCCTGTACTCCAGCTTGTATGTATAAATAAAACAAAAAATAAATCTTTAAAAAAAAAAAGGCACTAATCCCTGGCGTCCCTGGTGGCACAGGGGTTTATCTCCAGCCACTTTGGCATGAGTTCCATCCCTGGCCAGGAAACTAACTCACATGACTCAGCAGATTTCTCCTGTCTTGCCTGCTGCTCCCCTCAGCAGTGTATTTCAGTAGATCCACCTGTTCTGCTCCCCACTCTGTCTCCAGTGAATCCTCTTACACACACACCCCCACCTCTGGCCTATACCCCAGTTCTCGTATGCATAAATAAATAAATAAAAATAAAAAAAGGGCACTAATCCCATTGTGAGAGTTACACCCTCATGACCAAATCACTTCTCAAAGGCCCTATTTCCAAATACCCTCACAGTAAGGATTAGCTTTCAACATATGAATCTGAGGGGGGAGACAAACATTGAGTCTACAGCTTGCTTCAACCAAGCAAAATCCTGCAGCATCACTCCAGGAATTCCGTGTTATTTAAGATGTTAGTATCTTATAGAGTGGTAATGTAATCCAGACTAAATCTTCTCTCCCCCCAAATTAGGAAAGTTATTATGTGAAAAAGGTAGTAGAGTTGACTTTGGAACTTTTGAAAACATAGGGACTCATGGGGGAAATTGAGGCTCCCAAGACACCCACATGCAGACAGGCCCATTCCTGTGTCTTCCTGTCTCCAGAAAGGACAGGTGGCCCTCCCATCACTGGAAATCCCCATGGGCTCACTGGGGGCCAAGAGAACACTACAAAAGAGATGTATGTGTAACCATGTGTCCCCACGTATCTGTGAGTCTGCATGCGTGCACCTGGCATGTGCTGCATGGAAGATCCAGCTCCTTTGTCCTCCAGGCTGCAAGTGGTTGTGTCTGAGATTTGCCTAACATACAGCCTCCTCTCCACCGCAAGCCATTGTGGGGGTCGATCATGAATGTTTGAAGAATGGCTTTTTCCCTTAGTTTGTACCCCCTTTCTATGGCTAGATAGGGACACAGGTGTTGGAATTCCCCACCCCCACTCACTCTAGTCTTTGCAGAAAATGACTACTGCACCTGGACAGCCTCCTCTTTTCTAGAAATCTACTTATATTGTCACTATGTAATAGTCTAGCCTCTGTCCTCACCTGGGAACAGATGGTCCCTGTCCTGCAGGGTGGCACCAGGGACAGAATCACTGCTTGAAGAATCAAGTTTTTGCCTCCTCTGTGCAGCTTCACCCTCCCCTCCCTCAACTCAGTTTGACAATTAAAACATTTTCTTGTTTAAAAAGAAAGAAGGAAAAGGTAGTGGACTTGTCCTTATGCATTAATTCAGTAACCCAGGAAGCATTTATTTAAGTCTGTATCAGTTCTCTGTTGCTGCTATAATAAATTACCACAAATTTAGTGGTTCAGAATAATGCATTTTTTTGTTTTGGGCTTCAGCACCAAAAATAAAGTAATAATAATAACATGTTTTTATTAACTTACAGGTCTGGAGGTCAGAAGTCCTAAGAAGGTTAAAACAAGGTGTTGGCAGTCATTTTTCTGGAAGTTCCAGGGGAAATCCAATTCCTGACTTTTTCCAGTTTCTAGAGGCTGCCCACATCCTCGGTTCATGCCCCTTTTTAGGGGAAAAAAGTCTCTATTTTTATTATTATATTTTTAATTTATTTTTATTTTTGCATAGAACTGAGATGTAGACCAGAGGTGGGAAGGGATTGGGAGTAAGAGGATTCACCAGAGACAGAGTGGGGAGCAGAACAGGCAGACTGACTGAAATACACTGCTGAGGGGAGCAGTGGGTGAGACAGGAGAGGTCTGCTGAGCCCTGTGGGTCAGCTCCCTGGCAGGGGTAGAACTCAAGCCTAAAGGTGACAACGATAAGATTTAACCCCTAGGTCACCAGGGAGGCATTCATGACTCCTTTTATAATCAAAGCCCAGCAATGTCAGGGAGTCTTTCTCACACCATCTCTGATTTTCACTCTTCTGCCTCCCCTTTCCCACCCCAGCATTCTAAAGACTCTTGATTACACTGTGCCAATTGATAATTCAAGATAACATCCCCATCTGCAGATTAGTTGATTAGCAACCTTAATTCCCCTTTACCATGCCACCTATCATATTCAGAGGTTCCCGGGATTAAGAAGTGGCCATATTTGAGGACCCATCACTCTGCAGTTCACAAAGTCTGTCACAGACCAGAGGCTGCTCCAGAAGGCAGGAGTAGGACCAGTGGGTGGTCAGTTCAGTGTACACTGTGCATTAAAAAATGATTTTTGAGATACTTTGATTCAAGGTGACTATGAGTTTCCTCTTTTAGACAACTCCCTCTGCTTGAAATACATAGCAAGGATAGATAAAACATGAAAAGAAAACATAATAGTACTCAACTCAAAAACAAGATTATCATCTCTGTAGCCTTGAACTAAATAGAAATACAAAGTTACGTGCAGGACTGAAGCTTCAAGGCTATGAGGATCCTAACAGAGATGCAACAGATGTAGCCAAACACTTAAGAGACAAAAAGTATTCCAGTCTAGGTCAGGGATAGAACCAGGCTGAGTGCATAAAGGTAGGGCTTGGGGTAGTTTCTTCACTTGAGAGAAGAGGCTGATAAACATAGTTGCTGACAGCTACCAGGGATGTGGATTACTTGAGTTATAAAGCAATTGTTTTTGGTAAACTATGAACGATTTTGGGTTGAATGAAAATAAAAGTAATATATGACAAAATTAGTGGGGTGGGAGAAGACTACCGTGGCAGCAAAATGCATTAGGGATAAGAGCTCTACAAACCTGGGTGGCAAGACATTCCTCTAAATCCACAAATTCAAGCAGGCAAAAACAAACGCTATCAGCTGCAAGATTTGTGTGGGATCAGAATCTGTGCAGAGGGAGGAACCGCTGCTTTTGACAACCCTGAAAGCAAGACAACCGCCCTCCCCCCAACAGTAACTCAATGGAAGTGGGGGAGGGAGGAAGGATCCAGCCCACCAGTGAGTGAGACAGCACCCGTGATGAAGCAATAAGGTCTCATGGTGTTCGGGCAGACTGGGACTTAGAACTCTCAAAGCTATAAACAAAGCTTCTTCCAAGATAAAACTTTGCAATGAAGAGAGACAGCAGGAAATAAAACGTCAGGGTCAGGAAAAAATAGGAAGAAGATCCAAATAAAAATAAGAGAGGGAAGCAGAAGGGCAAGTCTCAGAAAATAGGAAGATTTATATATTCCATAACATAATTAATTATAATTGTATAAAGATATATATAGGCCTATATAAAATTATATTTATAATTAATAAGTATATTTAAAATAACTACATTTGAATACAACTAATGAGAGCGGTCTACTCTAGAACTGAAAACTACACATTGAAAGGACATTCCATGTATCTGGGAAAAATTGATCCAAAATGGCTATTAAAAATACTAAACTTGGGGCCTCCCTGGTGGCGCAGCGGTTGAGCGCTGCGCTGTGGAGCTGTCGGCAGCCCGCGATGCGAGTTCGATGCCCAGCTGGGGAGAATCCCACATGGTGCTGCGGGCCTCTCCTGCCTCGCCCCCTGCTCCCCTCAGCAGTGTATTTCTGATCTGCCTGTTCTGCTCCCCACTCTGTCTCTGGTGAACCCTCTCGCTGCCCCACGCCTCTGGCCTGTACCCCAGCTTGTATGTATAAATAAATAAATCTTAAAAAAAATATATTAAAAAAAAAAATACTAAACTTGAGGGCCTCCCTGGTGGCGGGGGAGAATCCCACATGGCGCGGCAGACCTCTCCTGCCTCGCCCACTGCTCTCCTCAGCAGTGTATTTCTGATCTGCCTGTTCTGCCCCACGCTTCTGGCCTATACCCCAGCTTGTATGTATAAATAAAAATTCTTTAAAAAAAAACCAAAACACTAAACTTGAAAGAAAACACTATCGGCATCCAGGCAAAAAAAGACCAAGTTATCTATAAGGGAAAAAATTATATTATTATTTTTTAGCTAATACATCATACAAAAAAGCAATAGAGTAACATATTTAGGCGACTCAAATAAAGAAAATGTGAACCAGCCAAACTGATCTCCCAGTATAAAGGCTGTAGAGGAATTGTTAGAAATATTTTTTTAAGATTTATTTATGCATATAAGAGCTAGGGTCTAGGCCAGAGGTGTGGGATGGTGAGAGGATTCACCAGAGACAGAGCAGGGAGCAGAACAGGCAGATCTACTGAAATACACTGCAGAGAGGAGCAGCTGGTGAGAAAGGAGAGGTCTGCTGCACTATGTGGGAAGCTCCCAGGCCAGGTATCGAACTCATGCTCAGTGGCTGTGGATAGCTTCATAGTGCTGAGACTTAACCCCTTGAGCCACTAAGGAGGTCCTGGAATTGTTAGAAATATTGCAGAAACTGAGAGGCTGCTGTTCCCATGAGTTCTTTCTGAGGAATCAACCAAAGAAAGAATTTCAGATAACTAAAAAATTCAGAGATACAGACATGAAGATGGGCAAGAATGTAGCTGAATAAGTTAACCAGTTTTGTTTACTCAAAAAAGGACACTTTAGGAAAACGTGGGGCAATAAGGTGGAAGGAACAAACCTAGGCCCCTGGATGAGTTTCTGACACAGAGCTGCCTAATAGCATTAGACCACTATTCACCTCTAGATAACTGGATGAATGTAAAGAAAACTATTTTGGGCCTCCCTGGTGGCGAAACAGGTTAAGTCTCAGCACTATGAAGCTATTAGCAGCCACTGCAACATGAGTGGATCCCCAGCCAGGGAGCTGACTCACATGGCGCAGCAGACTTCTCCTGACTCACCCGCTGCTCCCCTCAGCAGTGTACTTCAGTGGATCTGCCTGTTTTGCTCCCCACTCTGTCTCTGGTGAATCCTCTCACCACCCCACACCGCTGGCCTACACCCCAGTTCTTGTATGCATATATAAGTAAGTAGTTGAAAAAAAATCCTATTTTGTTTGAGTCACTGTATTTGTAGCTTCTTTATTACAATAACCCAACGATCTGGATCCAGGTCCCATAAGGATCTAGATGACCTACTTTAGAATTTTCTAAACCTTCCGTGATGTCTGGGATGGGCCAGGGCCAGCACCACTAGGCAGAGCCCTGAGCCAGACTGGGTCAGCCTTGAGAACCACTTCTCCCCTTAAG
>PVIJ01021413.1:0-18555 GCA_004024925.1 Scalopus aquaticus | reverse complement strand
AAGGAGCCGGAGGGAGGGAAGGGAAAGGGCACAAAATGGAATAGAAAAGAACACAAGGGACCATGGAGATGGATCACGGGTGAATTGGTGGTGGGCTACCCTAGGGGAATACAAAATGTAAAAGACATAAATAACAATAAAAATATATATTTAAAAAAAATAAAAAATAAAAATAAAAAAATAAATAAAATGAAAAGTCACTCTACCGAATGAGAGAAAATATTTGCACATCATACATTCGATAAAGGACTGCTATCAAAGATATACAAAGAACTCTACAAAAACAAAACAAATAACCCCCCTAAATGGGTAAAAGCACTAAACAGTTCTCTCCAAAGAAAACATTAGAATGGCCAACATGCACATGAAAAAATGTTCACAATCGCTTACTGAGAAATGCAATTAAGACCACAGTGAGATACCACCTCACAACTGTGAGAATGGCCCATCTCCAAAAGACCAGAAACAACCGGTGCTGCTGATGATGTGGGATTCATTTCATATCTTTCTCACTGCTGGTGGGAATGCAAACTGGTCCAGCCCTTGTGAAGGTATCTCCAAACACTAAACATGGATCTGCCATTCGGCCCAGTAATTCCACTCCTAGGCACCTATCCAAAAAATTCAAAAATATTAATTTGAAAAGAAACTTGCACTCCCATGTTTATTACAGTACTACTTACTATAGCTTAACTATGGAACTAACCTAAGTGCCCCAGAACATATGACAGGATTAAGATGTGGTATATAAACAAAATATTACTCAGCAACAACAATAACAAAAAAGATAAACTCATGCCATTTACAGACACATGGATGGAAGTTGAAAGGATAATGCTAAGTCCGGAGGAGAAAGAAAAATGGTGTCACTATTTTGAAGAATATAAAGTAACTAAATTAATACTCATGATAAAGACAAGCTTAAAAAACTGACCCTTGATAGCGGAATACATATCTGAGACAACGATGGGGGGAGTGAGTGGGGAAGGCAAAACAACAGGGAGGGAGGCATAATGGTCTGTGGTGGTAGAATATGGCGAGTTGGTGGTAGATGCACTACAGTGTTAGCACCTGATGGGAACACCCCGATATTACCTCAGAGAAGAAAAAAATGAAAGAGAAAAGGAGGAGTGGTGGGAAGGAAGGAGGGAGGGAGGAGGAAGGGAGAAAGGAAGGATATGTGAAACCAAATAGGAGAGAGACAATCAGCGGGGGGGGGGAAGGGGAGGAAAAGGGCACAAAATGGAATAGAAAAGAAAACAAGAGAACATGGAGATGGATCACGGGTGAATTGGTGGTGGGCTACCCAAAGGGAATACAAAAAATAAATAAATAAAAAAAAATAAAAAGTGATATTTACTGGGATTGTGCATGACTGTTACTTTCTTAATTATATACTTCTGTTTTCCAATTTTTCTTAGTGAACATATATTACTAGTACTATTGCAGTAGGAAAAAGAATAAATCTCAAGTAAAGCAATTATTCAGCATTTGCTTTGTGTCAGAACAACTGTTTTGAGACAGGAATGGTATATATTTGACTGTGACTTCAAGGATAAAGAGACAATCACCCTGGTGAAAAGGAAAGAGGAAATTGAAAGCAGTGGAAATAATAGGTAAAGACACAGTGAATCTGAAAAATAATTATAAATATCCCAAGAACCTCAAGCAGTTGACAAGTCCGGGTTGTCGGAAGGAGCAGTAGATGTATTATAAGTAGGAAATGAACTGTGAACAGCCTTGAATGCCACATAAAGAAGTCTACATTTCAATCTACAAAAGCGTTTATGAATCAAACAAGTAAAATCTTATTTTTATGGTAGGAAGTAGTTTTAACATGCCAAGTGTATTCTCACATCCTTCAGCCCACATATTTGTTTTTTGGTTACTTCTTTATCAGAGGTTCTTGCTATGTTCCTTTAATGAGATTTTGACCACATGAAAATGGGTCCCACAGGGGAAGGGGAAGTAAGAGGCAAGGTAATCAGCAGCAGTACTTCCTCTCTCCTCATCATTAACTAGTTTACAGGTGCTCTCAAAAGAGAATTTATCCACATACAGTACTATCAGTACTATAAAATATGTGGTGCACACCTGAAACTTATTTTATAATGTCATGTTACGCCATTAAAAATCCATTTTAAAAAATAATTTTGAAAATAAAATATTCCAACCTGTTGTTACCATACACACCTAATAAGCATATTCCTATTAATAAGGGGCATATATTCCAATTTTTGGTTCACTAAGCGTGGTCACCATAGCATGGCTACTAGTGAATATGCCTCCTAGCTCTCCTATTAGGCCACATGCTACCTGTTGGTGAGAACTGTGTCCACTTCATCTCTCTCCTGGGTCTACCACAGGACCTCATGCAGCCTCATAGTACCTAGTAGTTAAACTCCTATTCCTAAGAATACTCATTCCCTGGCTAAGACTTTCCCTGATAAGAAGATTTAGTAATTTATCCCTGGGAAGAATACTTGTAAAATGTTTTCGTTCATGTTAACACTTTGTGAGCTGGTGCCCTTTAAATTTACCAGCCCTTGGGGCCGGCCATTTTCTGTGCTACCTCATGAATGGTATAAGCATTCAATAAAACACACACAACTCCTGAACTAATGGATATTAAAAAAACTGTAATAGCTCTCATAAAACACCTTACACTTTCACCAGAACAATGTGTAAAGCTTCTAGACCGAATACGATCAAAGAAATAGCTCCTAAGAGTTCCAAATAAATCCACCGTGGCGTGAAAAACCAGAGACTAGATGAACACGTATTAATACATGAGCGGCCATCTGATACTGGTGACAAAAACACATACTAATATGTGAGTGGACCACCAAGTGTTAATAAATAAAGGAAATGAAATAAATTATCTCTCTCTCCAAATCACCTCACAACTTGATGGAAACTTAATCAACTAGCTAGAAACAGTGCTTTCATCCCAGAGCACCCCCATTTACTATGCATTCATTTCTTATAACTAGCCTCTCTGTAAAAAAATAACATCACCAGAGTTACAATTACAATGCGCTTATTTACTGGCAGAAAGATGAGGATGAAGCTGAGACATTTACCCCAGCAATGGGGAAAAAGCACAAAATCCTCCAGAAAGGCCTTTCAATGTCAGAATTAGCCAGGGTTTTAATACAAATTATAAAGTAGTATGGAGACAAAAAAGGTTTTTGATAAAGGGAAGGAAAAACTTATGTATTAGAAAAAGCACATAAAATATTAGATTAACATGGGGATTAAATGTAGACTTTTAAAAACCTCTTTATTTTTTTATTATTTTTTAAAGATTTATTTTTTATTTTTACATAAAAGACCTTTATTGAGATATACTTCACATACCATAAAAATTACCCATGTAAAGTGTAAAAATAAATTATTTTTATTTCCTACTTAAAGACAAGTTATACTCTTTAGAAAATTAAAATATGACATCATGAAATAATGTAACAAATGATAATCCCTCATAATTTTCTCTCAAACAATATATTTTTTTAAAGATTTATTTATACAAGCTGGGGTACAGGCCAGAGGCGTGGGGCGGCGAGAGGGTTCACCAGAGACAGAGTGGGGAGCAGAATAGGCAGATCAGAAACACACTGCTGAGGGGAGCAGCGGGCGAGACAGGAGAGGTCTGCCACACCACGTGGGACTCTCCCTGGCTGGGCCTCGAATCCGCATCGCGCGCTGCCGACAGCTCCCCAGCGCAGCGATCAACTGCTGTGCCACCAGGGAGGCCCCTCAAACAATATTTTTGTAAGATTTGAACTAATAATTTTCATTGTACAACTTCTTGATTGCAATGTCCATAATTTTTTAACATACACTCAACAAAGCTTTACCAGAGGCATGCAGCAAGTCTTTTTCACTTCTTAAGATAAAATAGAAAGCCATTTTCCATTCTATCAATGCAACATCCCAGATCACATGAAGACTCAGCAAAAAAGGATGTTCAAATCCAAAAGCTACAAAAAAATTTTCATGCATTTTGAATCCACAATTATTCATACAAATTCATTATATCTATTTTGATGAAGCAACACTGCAATAATCTTAGTCATCAATGTTTCTAGACAAGGCATTATTGAACAGTGTTTGGAAACTATAATGAGGTAGAAAGAATGCTGGCTCTGTGGTTCAAATATCACCCAAAGCTAGACAAAGAAGATATAGAACACCTAAACAGACCAATCACAAGCAGTGAAAATGAAACAGTCATCAAAAACCTCCCCAAAAACAAAAGCCCAGGACCAGACGGTTTCACAAACGAATTCTACCAAACATTCAAAAACGAAATAGTCCCTATATTACACAAACTCGTTCAAAAAATCGAGGAGTACTACCAAAGACATTCTATGAAGCAAACATTACTGTAATACCAAAACCAGACAAAGATAACACAAAAAAAGAAAACTACAGACCAATCTCTTTAATGAACACTGATGCAAAAATATTTAACAAAATCTTAGCCAACGGGATCCAACAATGCATCCAAAAGATAATACACCACGACTAAGTGGGATTTATCCCACGGACACAAGGATGGTTCAACATCCGAAAAATCAATGTAATCCAACACATCAACGAAAAGAAAAACAAAGACCATATTATCATATCAATAGATGCTGAGAAAGCATTTGACAAAGTGCAACATCCATTTATGAAAATGGATTATTTTAAAATCCAATTAAGGAAAGTGCATAGGACAGAGGCAGGGATAAAATATCAAAATATATAAAACATTACATCAGACCAGTGGGAAAGATTAAGGTCTGCTGTGGAATATGAACAAATAAAACCTGAACATGGTCCTGATATTTGGTAATTTGAGTTTCCTCCTGATAAATGTGGCCTCATCCACCTCTCCAGTTTCAGTATCTGGGTGTAGGCTATTCATGACAGGAGACAAGACCCAGATGTTTTAGAGATTAAATATTTTCCCAATTCAAGAAGATGGAAAAGAAATCCTTCTTCAGCTATGCTTTGATCCTGCTGTTAAAGATCAATATTCTTCTTTCTGGATCATTTCAAAGGTGATGTTTTATCTCAGAGAAGTTGGATCCAGAAACAGATTTAAAAACACAGTAATGTCTGCTGCTAATTTTATACTGTGTTTGCTTCAAATGAAAACAACCACTGATGTCAGGTTTACTTACCTCTTTACAGATAAAAATAGCCTGGCCAAGTATAATGGTTAATTTTTTTTAAAGTGACTGTTTTTTTTAAGATTTTATTTTATTTATACATACAAGCTGGGGTACAGGCCAGAGGCGTGGGGCAGCGAGAGGGTTCACCAGAGACCGAGTGGGGAGCAGAACAGGCAGATCAGAAGTACATTGCTGAGGGGAGCAGCGGGCGAGGCAGGAGAGGTCTGCCGCACCATGTGGGATTCTCCCCAGCCGGGCGTCGAACTCGCATCGCCGCTCCCAACAGCTCCACAGCGCAGCGCTCAACCGCTGCGCCACCGGGGAGGCCCATAATGGTTAATTTTATACCTTAACTGAACTGTGTCACAGTGCCCATATAATCAGTCAAACATTTTTTTCTAGATGACTCCATGAGGGTGTTTTTGGGTGAGATTTACAATTAAATTGGTAGACTGAGTAAAACAGTGTCTTTATAATGTGCATGGATCTCATCCAATCAGTTGAAAACCTGAGTAGAACAAAAGACTGACACAACTCTTCCCCCAGCAAGTGGGAACTTTCCAGCAAACTGTCTTCATACTTTTTCTTCAACCTCTGCTCTTCCTGATTGCTATAGATTGAATGTTTGCATCCCTCCAAAATTCCTATGTTGAAATCTAATATGCTCTTTGTAATGGTGTCAGGAGGTGGGACTTTTGGGAAGTGCTTAGATCATGAATGGGATTAGTGTCCATATAAAAGTGGCCTTACAGAGGTTCCTTGCCCCTTCCACCATGAGAGATTATGGCAAAAAGATGGCATATATCAGCCAGAGATTAGACCCTCAACAGATACCAAACCTGTCAGTGCCATGACCCTGGTCTTCCCACCTTCCCTCCAAAATTGGAAGAAGTCAAGTTCTGTTGTGCTTAAGCCCAAACAGACTATGACAGTGGTTGTATCACACACCACCTTTGGACTTAAACAGGAAGTCTTTCCTGAGTCTCCAGCCTCTGACATCTCCCATCAGATTTTGGAATCACCATCCCTCTGCAGTCAGATGAGCCAATTCTTTAAATCTTTTCTATTATATGTGCATATCCCATTGGTAGTGTTTCCTTGGAGAATCCTAATACACCAAGGTCCCCCTTGAAATGCAGTTTTTAAGAATTATGCTCTATGACATTATGCCAAGTAAGAGAAAAGAGACAGTAAGATACATTTATCAGTTGGAAATGCAGATATGCAAATGAAAAGCCACAGTCATATTTGAGTTTTATTGGTCTACATTCTACATGTCAGCTCCACCCTTTTTCCTGTTTTCTTACTCTAATGACACAAATATCATACATAATTTCTAATAATCACAAAGGCTTCAAAGGCTCAATTCTTTATTTTCAGTCTCCTTTGTCTCTGTTGTTACGATTAGTTCATTTCTATTGCTACATCTTCAAATTCACTGATTTTTCCCTCTGTCCGCTCCATTCTGTTGTTAGGTCTATCCATTAAGTTTTTTAATATCAGTTATTTCATTTTTTAATTTTAATGTTTCTATTTGATTTTTCTTTATATTGTTTTTTATTGCTGAGAATTCCTTTCTTTTCATTTCTTTCAAGCATTTCATAATTGCTTGCTAAAACATTTTTATGATGACTGCTTTGAAGTCTTCCTTGGATCAGTATAAAATTTTATCTCTGTGGTGGCAACTGTTGTCTTTTCTCATTTAGTTAAGTTGAGATTTGTTATCAATTGAATTGAGGTCAAACTCACTTGTTGAAATCCTAACACACGCCCCCCCACCCAGTGCCTCAGAATGTGACTGCATTCAGAGACAGGACCTTTAAAGAGATAATTGAACTAAAGTGAGGCCATCAGGGAAGTTCTTAGTCTCCAATATGACTTATTAAAAGAGACTAAGACATACAGAAACACCAAGGATGCACATACAGAGAGGAAAGACCAGCTGAGCACACACTGGTGAGGTGGCTCTCTGCACACCAAGTAGAAAGGCCTCAAGAGAAACCAACCCTGTTGAAACCTTGATCTTAGACTTCTTGCCTCCAGAATGCTGCGCAAATTAACATGTATTATTTAAGCCACTCACTCTGTGGCATTTTATTATTCGGAGCACTAAACAACCTAAAAGAAGTTTTGAATTATTCTTGGTATAACAGACAATTTTCTAGTATATCTTAGTTTGTATATTCTGTTATGAGACCCTTGAGCTCATTAAATCTTTTCTTTTAGCAGGCCTCCTCTGATACCTTTTTTATGGGTCAAGGGAAGTGCCATTACTGCCACATGTGAGGGGGGAGGAAGAGAGAATCAAGGATCCCTCCTTCCTAGGCCTTCCCTGAAACCTGATAGGAGTGAATCCTCATTAGTTACTGTTACATGGAGATGAGAGTTCAGATTTCTCAAACTTCGCTGGCCTCACTAGGTTTTCACTGACACCATCCTAGCTGAAAGAAGTGGTCAGGATGCTTTGTTCATTAGATTCTGGCAACAGTAGTCTAGATCCCCTAGTTAGCCTTTGCTGGCAGTGATGGAAGTAGAGCCATAGCTTTATGTGTGGTTTTGATTTGATTAGAACAGCTATTGTCTAAAATTGTTTTGTGTGGCTAAATTGCTGCTTAGATAGAGAAGACATTTCTTGAGGCTTTCTTATATATCTTTCATAGATACCTATGCTGGTTGGCATATCAGGTTGTCAACTTCTACAACTCCCAGACTGGGATATGAGCCCAAAAGAACACCCATAGAACTGAGAGAACTGTGTAGTTCCCTAGTTTCTCTACTGTCTCCACTTTTTGTAGTCTTCTTAAATTTGTTTTATAGATAATGCCCACAGTTCTTAGTTGTACATAGGAGCAACGGGGAGAAATGTGCCCAGTCCACCTTTCCAAAGGGGAGAGGAGCCTCAGTCTCTCTGTCTCTTTCTCTCTCTCTCTCTCTCTCTCTCTCTCTCTCTCTCTCTCTCTCTCTGTGTGTGTGTGTGTGTGTGTGTGTGTGTGTGTATTCTATAATTGCATTTGAAGTGTTCCATTATCTTTTTGACTTTATATATAATATTTTAACATTTTCATTTTCAAGCTGGCACCTATTATAATAATAAACACAGACTAAGAGTCACTACCATCCCCCATTCTAATCAACTTATCATAAAGGTTATAATCTTCATTCCTAACTTCTGGGATGGTCATGGGTACCTACTCTGAGCACAGCACAGTCCTAGGAATTGTAGTGATACAAGATGAAGAGAATGTGATTCTGGTTATTGGAAACTTTACAACATAGAGAGCAGGAAAAAGCAGAGCAGAGACCACAATTCTGAACGAGATCAGGCCTACAGTAGAGTTGTTCACTGTAGTGCCTAGAAAACAGTAATGAACTTGGCTTAGAAAGCTCATGAAAGGATTCCTGTTGGAGATGGCACATCTGAGGGGAAGAAAGAAACCACTGTCAACCAATTTCCTATTAGGTATTAGATACTGTCCTAAGTGCTTTATGTTATTATCTCATATGACTAACAACCCTGTATGGAAGTTGATATCATCCTATTTTACAACTGAGGAAACTGAGGCTCAGACAAACATTCTGTTCACTAGAATAAAGCTCACACACAGCAAGATCTGTATTTAACTTTATGGGAGAAGTGTATTGCTTTCTTAGGCACAACTAAATAGTCTATCTGAAAAATTAATTCTCGATCAAAATCTGGTTTGATAAAATGGTATAGATATAAGAAAAACTAATACTGCAGGATAACATCTCTGCCTAACTGATGCAAGAGTAATTTGTTAAGATTCTTGAAAGTAATCAAGTTCACAAGATCCTATTGTATACATCCCCTAATACACTAAAGAGGTACAAAAATGAATGACATAAAACAGAATTCATTTAGAAGATGATTTTTATTCAAGTTCCATCACCATCACCTCCCAGACATGTAACCTTAGGCAAATCATTAATCCTTATCAGCCTGAGCTGAGGCAACTGGGCTCATGCAGTTTAAAATGGATAAAATCATACAAATTTAAGATGAGGATAATAGCATCTGCTTTGGTACTTTATGATTCTGTCATAAGGATTAAAATGAGTTCTTCCATGAAAATACTTTTCTAGTCCAATAAAATACTTTTTGTCCAATAAAATTATGTGTACCACAAATGTGAGCCACCTATGTAAATTTAAATTGTCTAGTAGACATATTACAAAATAAGAACAGGTAAATTAATCTTAGTACATTCTAGTTTATCAAAATTATCCAAAATATTTCAACATGTGATCAATATGAAAGGTAATGTTATACATCTGTAGATATAAACAAGAGATATTGCATCTTAATGTTATTATACTGTCTTTGAAATCCAAAGACCATTTTACACTCTCAGGACATCTCACTTCAGACTAGACACATTAAGTGTTCAAAAGCACATGAGGCCAGTGGCTATCATAGTCCACAGGGAAGGCCTAGATATAATATTATGCAGAACTGCCTGGGTTCAAATCCCACTCTACCACTTACACCAGAGACTGAACCACCACTTAGTGAACTGCCCTTAAAACATCTTTAGGCTCTTCAGAAAGGCAGAAGAGTGTAGTGTTTCAGAATACAGACTCCAGAAACTGCCATCCAGGTTCCAGTTCTTCCATTACAGACTTTTTTAATTCAAAGCAAGCCCTTCAACATCTCTTTCCCTCAGTTTCCTCATAAGTAAAAAGTGAATAATTATACCTAATTTGGACAATTGTTTAAGGCTTAAATTATTATGCAAAATACTTAAGATAGCACCATGAATGCAATAACAGCATCCATTATTTATTCTTACTCTAATTATTACTATATCATTATTCTATACTCCCTATGCTTTATAAAAGTAACTAGATGCCATTTTATTCTACCATAATTTTATTGCGATATTATATTTAATTTATCCCAATATACAAAGCAGTATAGCATAAGTGTAATGTGCATGCTGCCCAAGTTTCCACCGCAGTAATCACAAGACGATTCTTCAGGTTTTTTATTTAGGTATTAAAAGATTTGTAGAATTTCAAAAGCTGAAGAATGGGGATAGAATCTCCAGCAGAGGCAGATATATTACTCAAAGAATGGATATGGAACAGTGCAACTTTCAGTGTATCTTCCAGATTAACTGCAGAGTAGGTTCAGGTTGTGTAGTAAGAGAAGTAATGCTCAGAAAAGCTGGCGAGGGCAGGACCTTTCATGGAGATGGTTGAACACCAGGCTCAGGTGTCCACATGTATGAGTCACCACAGGTTTTTACAGAGGGAAAAGGTAATTTAAAGTAATGGTTCTCAACCCTGTCTGGACATCAGAATCACTTTGGGAGATTTAAAATTTTCATTTACTAGACTGCAGGTACAGCCAGGCTGTACTGCTAACCAACTAAATCAAAATTTCTAGTTGTAGGATCCAGTCATCAGTACATAGGCATTTTTAAATTCCCTTGCTAATTCCAATGTATAACCAGGTTAAGAACTACTTCTTTTAGGAGTCTTACTCAAACAAAATAATTCTCCCTTGGCAGACAGCTCAGCTGAAGTAAAAAGATATCTCTTCCAGATATGGCCCTAAAGAAAGGGTCTGCTATAGAGAGTTTAGCAAAAGAAAGTGGGACTATCTACCCTCAAACCCTAGGACAAAGGCAAAAACAAAACAGAATCTAAAATTCATGCTGGAGGTAGCCCAGAGTCACAGGAGGTCCTGATTAAGGCACATAAGTTTAGGAATAAATTATCTGTCTACAAAGAAATTATAAACAAACATTATCCAAGTTACATGTACATATGAATTAGAGGTATTTCATCCATGGTAAAAATATTCTAATTATCAAGATTAAATCCGTCACTATCCTGGCCATTTATTATATATCAAGCTTTAAGCTAAGTGGATTTCAGGGAATTTTCTGTTATTTCTCAAAACCACCATCTGATAGGAACTATTGTTAGTTCCATTTGAGGAAACTGAGGTTCAGAGAAGTATCTTTCTCATGGACAAACAAGTGGCAAGATGCATAGTCAGGATTTGATTCCCAGTTCATGTAACTTCACGCTATCAAACCTGAGTTCTTAGATGTTTTATTTGCTACTGCAGGGCAGCAAAAATCTGCCACCCAAAAACATGTCTTTGGCAAGAGGGTTATTTCAGGGAAGGACTCTAAAGGCTGGGTAGAAGTTGCTTTTGATGTCTGCATTCTAAACTTCTCTCTGTAGAGGTCTACTGCAGGAGGATTTAATCCTATTATCTCTTTTCTTTGGAGAAGGAAGAATAACTTTTGCATTCCCAAAAAAAACACCCTAACTGATAAAACTTCTCTATAGCTTTTTCTCTTATTAATCTGTTTGATGCTGGCTTATTTGCCAAACTAGAAGAACCCAGAGGGGTATGACATGATTTCCTTTGTGCCCCAACAATTTGGTGAGCCAGGGAAGAGACCTATCAGATGACTGTTGCTTATTTCCCTAAGATGGCTACAAAAAGATAAGATCAAGGACTGCTGAAGAGACCAGCAAACAAGGTGAAAATTTTTACCACTTGAGAGGCCTAATCTCTCCTCCTGAAGAAATCTAACGGAAACCAAGTAAGAAATTGTTTATTTTTCTCTGTAAATTTACAATAGGTAAAAAAAATTAGATTTTGAGGTAAAATAATTCATTGGTATTGTGATTTTGGTTGTAAAAGATGTTGTCCTTCAATATCGGTTGTTCACCTCAAGAAGGTAAGTTTGTATATTTTCTATTTGTCTGAAGACTATTTTCAAATCTCATCATTTAGTCTCAGTTGAGTAATATATGACTTTTCTGTCACAAATCATTTTAGAAAGTGGCACTTGGATATTGGTAAAGCTAACTTTTTTGGAAACTCTTTTAGCTTTAAGTATTTTGTTCTTAATGTTCTTTGATCCATTGCTTTTGTTTCTCCCAGTGCCTTGCTTTTTTGAAAAGTGAGATTTGACTGTTATGAGTCATGTACTGCTTTCTGAGCTGTTATCCAACTAAAGTTCTGGATAAAGGTCTCTTTCATCTTGAGGTGTTTTTCTGAGGTAGGTAGGAAATTTGGAATCCAGATTTGACCATCCCCCCCATGCATTATTTTTCAGTCCTGAGGTTGAGGTAAAAGGAATTACCATCTCTAGATTTTGTCTGTGTATGAAAAGAAATGTGCACTAAAGTTAACAGCTTTAGGAAGGAAATATTGGAAGGAAAATCTTGGAAATCTTGGAAGGCAATCTTGGAAGTGAAATGCCACAAATGTTGGTGGGCATGGGTCAAACACTTGAAAGCTATTAGAGTTTGCCACCTCAAAAAGTCTCTTATGTGAGGTATAAGTTGATCATGGACTGGGGTAGATTGAGCACCCACAAACCACAACAAAATGGTCATGCATCTTGAGGTACACTGTAAAACAACACCCCCCAAATCCCAGGGCCTATCCTACTAGGTTATAGTCTGGCTTCAAAAGATCCAAGGTTGGCTCAAAACTGTTAACGTGTATCGAATATCCCTTTTATTGTGTTTTCCACTGAGATTAAACTACTTTGGATTTTCCAGTAAACTATAAATACTAATTTGTTGGCTGAGTCTAAATTGAATTGGAAAATTTCTAAATTGCTTATTGGAATTGTGAAAATGTACAGTTTTCAATGTCAATTTCTTATTGGAAAAAAATTTAATAAGGAAAAGGGAACTATAGAAGAGAAACGCACAAAGGTATTTCGGCTAGTCTTAGTGAATTTTAAGAAAATAACAGATTAGTCTAAAATCATGTAGGATTGTGGTCATGCTTTTGCAAATTCTCATTAGTAAATTGGGCTGATAATATCAAAGATGCCATTGGAGTGGCCATGTAAAACTCCTAAGAATTTCCAAAACCTGCTTTGAATGCCAAATTCAAAACCTCAAGTTTGTTGTTTTGTTGCTTTTCTTAAGGCTATTTAAAGCTGATTAGGGTCAGTGAACAGTAAAATGAAAATAAGAGATCTCAATCTCTCTTGGCCGTATGCCATTATTGCCATTTTTTTTTTGTGTTCTTCACAAGAAAATTCAGGATTGGATGATGTGTCCTTGTCTTTTTCAGAACTAGGGTTGGTCTCAGTATGACTGAACAGAGAAAAGGACCTTACTCCATAAGGTCTATCACTAACATTCAGGGAAACTAAGATATTTCTTTGGTTATCTTTGGAATATTATCTAAGACATTTCCTTGGTTATCTTTGGAATACTGAGCACCAGAGGTTTTAATAGTAGTTGAATATAACACTTATTCTAGCATGTAAAATTCTTAGTTTCCATATATTATAAATCTCCTATAAGATTTATATATAATCTCCTTATATTTTATATAATCTCCTTATATTATAAATCTCCTTATAAAAAGTATATTGTAGAAAAATGTCATTAAATAGTGTAAATGCCTAATATAAAAAATATACTGCAGAAAATTTTTGTTAAGTGGGAATATCAAACTTTGCATCCCACAGGCCAGAAACCAAGTTCTTTGAGTAGTTTAAATTATCTTTGTCTTACAAATGAAATATTTACCAGACCTGAGTTGTAGCTCAAGTAAAAGACTACCCATCACAAATCATGTCTAGGTATGTAGAGAAGAAAAGAAATCTAGCCATAGGAACAAAGAGTATCTTTTTCTTCCCCATATTCATTGGAATCAAGGAAATAGTCTTTGAAATGAAAATTTAGAGTATCTAATGACTGGATCAAGAAGATGTGGTATATATACACAATGGAATACTATTCAACCACCAAAAAGATAAATGCATGCCCTTCACAGCAGCATGTATGGAACAAGAAGGAATTATGCTCAGTGAGTAAGTCAGAAGGAAAAAGAAAAATATTGGATGGTTTCACGATAGGGAATCTGAACAAAGGGTCAAAAAAGAGAGAGATACAAAACTTGCAGTTAAACTATAGATCTGAGACATACAGGTTGGGGGGGGAGATAGGTCAAAATAGGGTTGGGAAGATGGTTCACAGGTGAGGTAAGTGTTGGAAAATTTATGGGGACTGCACAAGAACAAAGAAATCAACTATTATACAAAAATAATGTAAGAAAATAAAAAAATAAATTAAAAAAGGAATAGAGTATCTAATCTGAAGAAGTTAAGAAGACTATTTAAAAGTTGAATCAATGAGTCTGGTGTCTTCAAAATATTGGCAAAGTAACATTTCTTCAATATTAGTGCACATGGTTAAAATATTAAATGAAAATTAAGAGATGTCTATATCTATGTATGTCTGTCTCCTGTCTTTGTATCTTTTGCTCCAGGTTGCAATATTAGAATTTTACAAAACTGGTTTATAGATGGAGCCTATGTGAATTCTAAATTCAGAAATACAATAGAATCAAACCCAAAATGTTTTACAAGTCTCTGGTGGTCTAGTGGCTAGGATTCGGCACTTTCACCAAAATGTTTTACAAAAATCATGACTTAGAACTTCTGGTTAATAAGAACTAGCTCAAAACTTGATGGTTTAATTTAGAGCACACGTTTTTAGAATTATAATATTGGATGTTAACACTTTTATTCTATGTTTAAATGTATTTATCAATCAGAATTAGCTCATGGCATTATTGTGGTAAGAGGACTCCAGGAGCATAGGCTGTCTATGGAGCTGTGCAGATGGGTCTAAAGGAGGAATCCTGGAGCCCTTGTTGGCTTTTTAGACTTTTATTGCATCTTACTGAAGCAAGGCGCCCAGGTATAAGGCAGGCAAGTGGGGTCAGGGAGCGAGGAGGCTAGCAGGCCTCCTAGCCCACAGCAAATCTTCACCTTCTCGGGGCTCTCTACTGCTACAGCTCTGCTTCCTGCCACTTGTCGCGCTACTCTCTCACCGCTGCTACTGCGCTCTTCTTCCTCGTGCTCTCTGCATCTGCCCCGCGCACAGGCACGTGCACACCATGCCACACCCTTCTTCAGGCACCGGCCATCAGGCATGGGTTGGTAGGCCTGCAGAAGCCCATCACTGAGGGGGTAGGCAGAAAACCCTAATAACTCTTCTGCCTACCCTACAGTATCCACCAAGGTAAAGTAACTGAAACTGGATTGTTCAAGATTTTATCACTAATATTAAATAAAACAGGTACAAACTGGAATGGTTTGTGTTAAGTCCAAGTCAGAAATGCTGGCCTGAGATAAGCTTGCTTGAGAGGTAAAGGCTTACACACTGAGATAATAATCGCTGACAATAATATATTAGTCTCCGAGATTTTTGGTGACTTTTGAACCAGGTAAAATTAAATAATGGGTTTAATTAAAGAAAGAATTATTTCAAGCAAAATGATTTTACAAGTTTAACATTGACTGGATTGGGGATTACAACCTTGGAGAAGCTGAAACTAGAATATTTTGGATATTGAGATTTGACTGAAGTTTGACTTTGGTAAATCCATTTTGAATCTTTTCCTTTCATTATTAAAATGGTTTCCCAAGTCGTCTTTGGAAAGTTTAACAATGGGAATTCACTAAATTCTGTTTGAGATTACCAAATTTAGATTTACTTTTGGCTCCTTATTGCAAGGGAACTAAAGAATTTAGTTGAAAGTTGAAGCATTTGTTTAGTAATGTATATAAAGTTATTTGTAAGTTTTCTACTTTAAAGGGATATGGTGTAACAGTTTTTTTTAATATTTTTATTTATTTATGCATACAAACTGGAGTGCAGGCCAGAGGCGTGGGGCAGCGAGAGAGTTCACTAGAGACAGAGTGGGAAGCAGAACAGGCAGATCGACAAAAATGCACTGCCGAGGGGAGCAGCATGTGAGGCAGGAGAGGTCTGCCGTGCCATGTGGGAACCTCCCCGGCTGGGTGTCGAACTCGCGTAGCCGCTGCTGACAACTCCACGGCACAGCACTTAACCACTACTCCACCAGGGAGGCCCTGGTGTAACAGTTTTTACAAATATTTACAATCTAGAAATTAGGAAATGAAGGTTCAAGAACTAAGAGTTCTCATTAATGTATGAAATTATAGGCAAAAGAAATAACCAAGTGAAAAAACAGTAAGATATGTGGTTAGAAGGTTATAGGAATGGACAGTTATTGCTGAGAGTGTAACAAAAATTAGCTTGAAAATGAACACGGTTATTTAATATCAGTAGTGTACTTATGAAACCGACTGTAATTTCTTGCATCTCCTTGAGGCACAAAAGTATTGTTAATCTGTGGTCAGTTGTTAGCAAACTGTTTAAGTAATCTAAAGATCTGGTGCTTTTTAGTTTTAGTGGTCACTGGGTAATTTTACAATCTCTTGTTTCCTCAGCCCAACAGCAAATATATTTCATGGGATGCTTCCAGGATACAGTATACATGAAGTACCAAACTCTCAGTGAAATAATTATTTTACATGATTGTGTCTTAGCCACAGTAATAACATTTGTCCCTAACAATCTACTGCAACATAGATAATTTAGTGGGAAATGGGGTTTTAAAGTAATGACAGAGAACATCTATCCTAATAATATTTCCAATTTATATAGCCTCAACACCAAGTCTAAATAATGATAGACTGCTAAAAAATAGGTAACTATCTTAAGAAAAGATGAGTTTTCTGCTTTTTCTTGAAAGGGAATTCAGACTCTTTAATGATTAGTCACACAGGAATAGTTTAGAGAACCACTTAATGACAGCTAAGAGAAAATCTTAGGTAGGACCAGAGTTCAATTCTAAAGTACCAGAGTTCAATTCTCTGCATGTGGTCATTTAAATTTAAATTCCTTAAAATTTTTATTCTTCAGTGACACTATCCACATCTCAACTGCTCAATAGCAACATGTGGCCAGTAGCTACTCTACTGGAAATCACAGAGAAAATATTTCCATTAACACAGAAAGTTCTACTAGACTGCACTGTGCTAGAGCATATTGGTTAATAGCATGAGCTTGGGACTCAAAACAAAATTTCACCACATCTCCTCAGTCACCCAGCCCTATGATCTTGGATTATTTACCTAACTTCTCAAAAGTCTCATGCTTCCATTACATATATATATATATATATATATATATATATACATATATATAACATATTACATATGCAAATTATATATATATAATAGCTAAAGTTTACTCATCTAATACAAAGAACAAACAGACACAGACACTGTCCTGAAATGAACATACTCTGTAATAGAGGTGAAATGCATATTAACAAATAAACTATATTATTCAAGGCATAGGAACAATGGTATTCCTCCAAAATGTTTACTAGAAAGGTTTCAAAAAAGAGGTAACATTTGAGCATAGGTTTAAAGATTATGTAAGTGTTCAGGTATAGAAAATGAGAAAGAATTCCTGGTAGAAAGAAAACACATGAGTAAAGCATACAAGAAGCATGTGGAGAAGCTGGGAGAAGACAAGTAGATAGGGAGTATTTTTAAGATAAAGCAATGTCTGAAGAAAACATCAACAAGAAGCAAAAATCTCATAATATACCAGTTGACATGAAGCAGTTATCATTTTGGTGATTTTTCCATAAGCTGTTGTGCTCACCACCCTCACTCTGTATTAGGAGTTTTTCTCTGGACAATTACAGCTTACAGTCGCTACCTTTTACCTCAGTCGCAAACAAGTTCACAAAAGAGAATAATGGCAATCTATTTCTGCACAATTATAATCTTAAATAAGGTTTGAGCTGAGAAGGGAGCAAGTCAGTGAACCAAAATACAAAACAGAATCAGCATTTTTTGAATATCTACCATGTGCCAATCCCTACACTTAGAACTGACAGCATTTTGCCCTCCAAACAACTTTATGAAGTAGAAATTGTTCTCATTTTTGAATTTCCAAATATTCTTCAGCTCAATGAGGTGAAAGGACTGCCCAAGTTCTCATATCTAGAAATGCACAGCAAATTCTGAATCCCAGAACCTACTCATTGAAAAATCAAGTTCATCTTGCTAGCTTTTAGCAAATTGTTCCTTTTTACTTTTCAATATAATACTGGAAGTCCTAGCCAGAGCAATTAGACAAGAGAAAGACATTCAAGGGACTCAAATAGGAAAAGAAGAAATTAAACCGTCTCTATTTGCAGATGATATGATAATATATATACAAAACCCTAAAAACTCCACATAAAAACTACTCAAAATAAAAGACCAGTTCAGTACAGTAGCAGGATACAAAATCAATGCACAAAAATCAGTAGCCTTCCTATATGCAAACACCCAATCTGAAGAAGAAATTAAGAAATCCATCCCCTTCAAAATCGAAACCAAAAGATTCAAATATCTGGGAATAAATCTAACAAAAGACATAAAGGATTTATACAAAGAAAACTACAAAACTCTGTTGAAAGAAATAGAAGAAGACACAAGAAGATGGAAAGGCATCCCCTGCTCATGGATTGGAAGGATTAACATTATCAAAATGG
>PVIJ01021412.1:0-18564 GCA_004024925.1 Scalopus aquaticus | reverse complement strand
CACACACACACACACACAACCCTCTCTACCTCTCTCTTTCACACACATCTCTCTCACTCTGGCCTCCTCTTTCTCCTTCTCTCTCTCACTCTCTACCTCTCTCTCTCTCCCCCCCCCCTCTCTAGCTCTGTCTCTTTCACACACACACCTCTCACACTCTCAACTCCTCTCTCTCTCCCTCCCTCCCTCTCCCTCTCTTGCACTATCTCTTGCTCTCTCAACCTCTCTCTCAATTTCACACACATCTCTCACACTCTCGACTCCTCTCTCGCTCTCTCTCTCTACCTCTCTCCCTCTTTCACACACATCTCTCGCTCTCTCTCACTCTCTACATCTCTCTTTCACACACATCTCTCTCACACACACACCTCTCTGTGTGTCTCTCTCTCCCTCTCTACTCCTCTCCTTCACTCCTCCTCTCTCTCTTTCACACAGACACACACACACATCTCACTCTCCACTCCTCGCGCTCTCGCTCGCGTGCGCTCTCTCTCTCCCCCCTCTCCCTCTTTCACACACATCTCTCACTCTCAACTCCTCTCTCTTTCACTCTCCACTCCTCTCTTTCCCTCTCTACTCCTCTCCCTCACTCCCCCTCACTCCTCCTCTCTTTCTCTCCCTCCCTCTCTCTCCCTGTCTCTTCCCCTCCATCTCCCTCTCCTTCCTCTCTCTCTCTCACACACACACCCCTCTCTCTTTCACTCTCCACTCCCCTCCCTCCCCCCCACACTCACACACCTCTCTCCTCCTCTTTCTCCCTCTCTCTCATCTCTTGCTTGCTCTCTCTCTCCCTCCCTCACACACACCTCTCTCTTCTCTCTCCCTCTTACTCCTTTCTCTCCATCTACCTCTCACTCCTCTCTCTCTCTCAATCTCCCTCTGTCACTCTCCACTCCTCTCTCCCGCTTTCTCTCCCTCTCCCTCTCTTTCACAGACACCTCTCTCTCCCTGTCTCTCCCCCTCCCTCCCACACACCCCTCTTACTCTCCACTCCTCCTCTGTCTCTGTAGCTCTCCCTCTCCCTGTTTCTTCCTCCTCTCTCTCCACTCTGTCTCCCCGCCCCTTTCCATTCTCTCCTCTCCCTCTAGCTCTGTCCCTCTCTCATTTCTTCACTGCTTTCAAGTCTCCCCTCTCGCCCTCCTTCTCTTCTCTGCTTTCTCCACTTTACTCTGATCTCTCCCCTCCCCTTGTTCTCTTTAGGCTCACTCTCTCTCCCCCCTCCCCAATCTGTCTCTACTCTCTCGCTCCTTTCCAGTCTCTCCACTCACCTTTCCAGTCTCCCCCTCTGCTCCTTTCCTGTCTCCTTCTCTCCACTTTGTCTCTCCTCTTTCTTCTCTCCCCCTCCCCTTGGAGAGAGGGAGTAGAGAGACAAAGGAGGGCCAGAGGCCGGAGAGCGGGAGAGGCTGGGAAATGACAGGGGTGTCCAGACTGCACCACCCGCTCCACACAGGAAGCCGAGGCGCCTCCGCAGCCGCTGGCTGGACGAGCCTGTCCAGAACCCACCCCGCACTCAGACGACATCGGCGAGTCCTAAGGGGCGAGCATCGGCGCTGGACCGTGCACAACCTAGAACCGTCTGCCAAACCGAGCAGGGCGTTGGAAGACATTTTCTCGGCGCATCCGCGGCCGCGGGCAGGGCCGGAGCTCGCAGCACCGCCCCGCAGACCCCGCGAGGGTGAGGTGCCCTCCGCCACCTGTTCGGGCGAACAGGGAACTGTGGGGCAGTGCTGGTGGTCCAGCTCGCTACGTGGAGAACAGCCTGGGGGTCCCTTAGAAATACTGGGGCCAACGGAGGGAAAACGTTAAGAAGTATAGACAGGCCTCCCTGTGGGCCTAGAGCTTAAGGCTCAGCGCTATCACTGCTGTTGCCTGAGTTCGATTCCTGACCAGGGAGCTTCCACATGGGGCAGCGGACCCCTCCTGTCTCCCCGCTGCTCCTCTCAGCGGATTTCAGTAGACCCACCTGCTCTGCTCCCGGCTCTGTGTCTGGTGAATCAGCTCCCCCTACTCCCACACACACCCTCTGGCCCCCAAAATTTAAACAGATATAAAAATTTAAAAGAGGTGTAAATGCATTTGATCCATCACTGTAGCATTATTTACAGTGTAGCCCAGGTACGAGAACAACCTAAGTGTCCATGATGAATAATTAGAGAACACATGACGGATATAGTGTGGAATAGGACTCAGCCATAAAAAAGAAATGCTGCCATGGGCGATGATATGGGTGACTCCGGAGGGCTTTCTGCAAGGCAGGCTGGGAAACACTGTATGACTTGCCCCCATGTGAAACCTAAAAATAAGCCGTGACATGGACCCAGAGAGCAGGCTGGTGGCTCTCTGAGGTGGGGGTGGGACGTGGGAGGAAGCAGGTGAAGAGGGTCAAATGTCCACACTCCCAGTTATAAGGAACAACGGCCTGGGATGTAATTACGGCGTGGTCATTGCCATTCTTGTAGTGGATTGTACATTTCAAAGTTGCCAAGAGTAGAGCTTTAACTTCTCATTAGATCAAACCATGATGTTGTATACCAGAAACTGTTCCGTGGCACTTGATTTTTTTTTTTAAAGTATCTTTTGAGAATGTCTCCCATTTAAACATAAAAACTAAATGTACATCACCAGAATACTTGGGGATTTTATACCATTGTAGCATAAATAAAATTGATTCATGTTATCATGGTACTCACTTAAAAATGCTGGATTACTGTGAGCCAAGTCGAAGCATTTCATATAGTGCTTAACACTAATAAAAGTATTAGAGGAGCTATGAATCTCCGCGGTATTTAATGCTTTTACATGCAGATAAACAGACTCCAAGTCACCTTTTCTCATTAACCGTGTTCTGGCAGACAGTCCTTCTGCAGAATGAAAAATTAGTACAGCATGCAATTTTCTAAGTGCAAAGGGCTTCATTATTGCAGCTGCTGGGACTGTCTAAACAGGGAAATGGACTCAAAGCTGTTAAGAGTTCCTGGGACACTGCAGCGAAATTAAGGGATGAAAGATCAATTTCTGAGTTCACTTATTTCCAATTAATGATTTGAGTCAGTCATTTAAGTGTTGAGAATGAGCCTCAGAAAAGCTATGCAAGATATTTACAGAAGACAAACATTACATGAAGTAGAGTGACCCAAATCCTTATTTGAAAAAAATAGAAATTCTTCACAAACCAATGTGTGAGTCAATCATTTCCAACCAATCTATTGTCGTATTTTTATGGGAACCTGACCAGGTCAGGTTGGAAAATGCAGCAAAAGTATAGGACCAAAAGAAAGTTGAAGAAACACAGTATTAGAAGGGATTCGCCCTGCTGTGTAATAAACTAGTAATGAAAGAAAGCGATGGAACGATGCTGCTATGAACAGCGAGACTCATGCCACAGACGTGTACCCCTAAGCAGCCCTGCACATACAGGAAGCGGAGGGCGCGGTGGTTTTCTCATCAACATGTAGATGACAGATATTGAGTAATCTGAATGAACACAACTTTAACGCACAACCTCACATTAAGTGATTTATAGGCATAAATGCTGCATGGATCAGGTGATGAGCATGGAATTAGAAAATGTAAAATTATTCAGTGAAAATTTCAGAATGTTTCAGACCAAGGGAAGGTCTCTTCAAAATTATAAAATACAGACTACAAAGGAATAAATTAAAACAGTTATTAAAATAAGTGCTGTCCTTAAAATAGAAGTTAAAATTATCAAATGGAAGGGTATGTTTTCAGCGGCCACAACCCAAAATAAAATGGCACCCAGATTAGATTTCAATACTTCCTATCAACAAAAATGGCTCCCCCAGAGTTACGACTTGCCCAGGGGCCTTAGACAATTAACCTCAGGTAGTAGATATTAATTACATCGTAGCCAGCCTAATTAATAACCCGAGATGTCAACAGAATCGACAATACCCTATCAACACACCTACAATTCATAAAAATTCAGACAACCCCCAGTGGAGTTGATTTGGGGAAGGGATACTCGCCCTCAGGGTTCCTGGGGTGGAATGGGGGCAGCCATCTTGGAGGACAGACAACATGATCACACAGACTCAATTTGAAGCTGCACAAAAATGGTCATGCCAAAATTTCATGTTGCATGTTCCAAGGGCTGTGTCCAAGCGTACGGCAGCATCACCAGTGAAGGGACATACTCCCAGTGTGTATAAATAGAGGCTGGTGAAAATCACTGACCCACAGAATCCATGCGTCCGCACGGTGATTCTTCAGAAACACTGAGTGAAAACACAGCGGCAGAACGCAACATGGCGTACTGACACGCACGGGGGGTATCAACTGGGGCTGGGGGAGCGAAAGGTGTTGTCTAATGGTTCAGGTTCCCCTCTTGTCCCCCTGAGAATTAGTAGGTACAGGAGGGACTGACTGTGGGTCTCTGGGTTGGCTGCTCTTTGCCTTTTTCTTGTACTTTGGGGAAGCCAGTGAGCAATGCCCCAAGGAGACTGACCAGGGGTCCAAGGACATGAAGCACTTATTGAGGTCACCACCCAGGAAACATCCACCAGGCCCTAAAACCCAGAGCCTGAAGCAGCAAACAAAATGCCCACAGAGAACTGCAGCCATGTGAGCGCCCCGCCCGCCCCGGTACATCCAACCTCTTGTTTCCCGATTTTGACAAGATGGTATAAAGGTGCTTGGCTTCCAGTATGATGGGGGGAAAGGATCACGTGTGTGCCCCAATTTTTCTCCCCCTATGCCCCAAATATTTTTATTTGGTTACTTCTATTTTCTTTGGCCTGAGAGGCAGCTCAAATACATTTTATGGCACGAATTCCAGTCCTCGGCTCTACCAACTGAGCCCTCGAAGGGCCGCTGGTGTTTTCACGCACGTGGTCTCTCCCACAGCACCCTTCCGCAGTCAATACAAATCTGTCAAGGGTCTCGTTTTCATGGGCCGTCCACCCATTCACACACCAACTACCAGGCCCAACTGCCTCGCACGCCCTCCTGTCATGCGACCTGAACTGAGTCCCTTGCCATCTGGGAACCAGATGAGAGTGTGCACCTCATAGGCAGCAAACACCCTTGTCAAGTTGACAGATGATGGCCCTGACACCATCTGCCACCAGGACAGTTGGTTTGGACCATGCCCTCGACCACAAGGACCAAGCCAAGTACCTGGAAGTGGACTCACCGTCCAGCCCAGAGCCCGTCACACAGAAATGGGGCCCGGGCTCCAAACTCAGACGCCAGGCAGAGAGCTGCCCAGGTCTTCCCAGACTGGCTAAACCCCCGCCTACTACAGAATGACTCGGGCCCTCTGACCCCGAGACGCGCCCTCAGAGGCCTGATCCTGGGAGACCGTCATACTCTCCATCCTCTTCCAAGTACACCTTCTCCTGCCCTGAGGAAATCTGCCCCAATGCCAAGCACTGACCCCCAGCTTCCCTCCCAACTCACCTCACCTGAGCCCAGTCCGGGCCTGCCCTATGTCCCAACCCCCAGCATGCTCTAGGACAAGCCCTCAGAAGTGTCTTCAAGAGATGAGACAGCGTGGGGGAGCTCCAAGCTTAAAGAGCCCCCTCTTCCCATCCCCCAGAGAAGCCTGACCCTGTAGTCAGAGGCCTCCCATCTGAGAGGAATCTGAGCAAGACTGGCCTAACTTCCAGTCCCCGAGGACCTTCTTGTCTGAGTGCCCCCAACCATGGCAGCCTCAGCCTCCAGTCTTTGTCCCTGAGGTGACTGTTGGATGGAGGAGAGAGATGGAGAGAGCGGCCGTGTTAAGATGCAGCACCCCTCAAGTGTGGTATGTGTGAAAATTTCTGAATAGCCAATGATACTGGGAATTTCACAACCTATTGCACTTATAGAAATTTAACTTCTTTTTAAATGGGGCTTACCAAATTTATAGAAAGTAACTGGCAAATCATCATTAGTAAAATTTAGCAAATGTAAATTTGAGCAAATCATCTCACAATATAAGTTAAGTCATTACTTGGTACCATTTAAACTTGTATAGTGCTATATGTAAATTACAGCTCAATGAAATTCACAGGGAAATTAGTAAGTCCTATAAGAAACTGAGTCAACACATCGGAAAATATTAAGCTAGCATGTCAGTAGAGACCTAGGAAATTAATCTGCAGTTACTGTGCAAATAACCGGGATTTTAGAAACTCTAAATAAAGGACTCACCTGTGGATGTGCCAAGGGCTTGATTTTTAAACTGAGCTCGTTCCTCAAGTCAGAAATTTCACTCTGAGGGAAAGTTCCACTGAAAACCATTGCGAACACTACTGTCTGGTAGATTTGGGTTATTAAAACTCAATGTAAAATGTGTAGTCAGTGTCCTCCAGAGCTGGTGGGGCTCCCCCAATGTGATGTTTTTGACAATTATCGTCACTTCCAACCACTTGAGGTACATTTTTAAAATTTTTTAGTCATCAAACTTTATTTACATGTGCGAACGCGGACCTTCGTAGTCCCAGCGTGGCCCATAAAACTGTGTTTCATTCAAAATGCGCACTCTTCTCCACGTGAGTGCCTGTCTCAGGTCAACTTCTCTCCTCTCCCCCGTCCCAACAGAGACACTGCACCTGCAAATCCCACCCACTGGCTGAAGACTGTCAGCGCTCCGTACACCTTGCCAACACAGCACGCGCACTCCGCCCCCCAACAGCAGCAGTGAGAGCGAGTTTTCGCAGCTTGTGAGCAGACAGAAACTGGCCCACATTTCCAGTCTAAGGCAAACCCTCAACTGCAGCTTCAGTACCGGCTTTGGGAAGACAAAAGGGGGGTCTGAAGCACCCTACCAGATAGATGAAATCTGAGCTCAAGAATTGTGACAAAATAGAGACTAAGAAGCAGAAAGTAGGCTTAGTTCATTTAAGGTCTGAGAAAGTCTCCACATCCCTAATCCTAGAAGGGCTGTCTGAAGGTATTTCTTTCCCAGAGACAGCGGGGCGGGGGGCCAGCGAGGGCCAGAGGGGGGCAGCCACCTCAAAAGTCGACAGCACTAAACATCAAGGAACAATAGGCCTCAAAGGCAGAACACCACCAAGGATCTCTAAAGACTTCAGTAACTAATCTTCAAGACCTGGAAATCTATGACGTGCTCGACCAAGAACTGTGAATAGCTGTTTTAAGGAAGCTCAGGGAGCTACGAGAAAATGCAGAGAGAATTCAGCTAAGTCAGGAAAACAAGCGTGAAAGAAAGGACGAACACGGCGCTGCTCTTAGTATCGGACCACGAAATCCAGCTAGAATTAGTTGAGACAAATACAAAGCACCCAAATCAAAAGGAAAGAAGTAAACTTTTCATTATGTGTAGATGATAGGTTTTTGTATGCAGAAAAATCCCAAGGACTCAAGTCAAAAACTGTTGCAACTAAAGAACAAACTCAAAGTTACAGGGTGCATAATTAATCTACAAAAACCAGATGCATTTTTATATACTAGCAATGAAACATCTGAAATAAAAAAAAAACCAGAAAACAAAAACAAAAGCAAACCCTACCCCATTCACATGGCATCAAAAGCAGTCAAGTACTTTGGAGGAAATTTAATAAAGGAGGCAAAAGATCTCTACACTGAACACTGCGAGGCAACGGGAAAAATTGAAGAGGCCACAATGGAAAGATATTCCATGTTCACAGATCAGCCTATTGTTAAGATGGACCAATACTTACTACCCAAAGTCATCTATGGACTCAACACAACCCTACCAAACATCCAAAGGCATTCATCACAGAACAAAAATATCCTACAAGTTGTATGGAACCACTAAAGCCTCCAATCGCCAAAGCAATTCTGAAAAAGAACAAAGTTAGAGGCAGCACAGATCTACAGGAATTACAACAGCATAATACTGACATAAAACACACACAGAGGGCCTCCCTGGTGGCACAGGGGTTAAGTCTCAGACTATGAAGCTATCGGAGGCACTGCAGCATGAGTTCAATCCCCGGCCAGGTTGCTTCCCACAGGGTGCAGCAGACCTCTCCTGTCTCCCCGCTGCTCCCCTCAGCAGTGTATTTCAGTAGATCTGCCTGTTCTGCTCCCCACTCTGTCTCTGGTGAGTCCTCTCACCGACCCTCACCTCTGGCCTACCCCCAGATCTTGTATGCATAAATAAATAAATCTTTGAAACACACACACAGAGACACACACATAGATCAGTTGAACCCAAGAGAGCCCAGAATTAAACCCTCACATATAAGGTTGACTAATCCTCAGCAAAGGTGCCAAGAACAACCTGGGCAAAAGCTAGTCTCTTTGGAAACCTGAAAAGCACATGGAGAAAAGTGAAAGTGAACTCTATCTTACACCATTCAAAACCTCAAAATGGACCAAAAGTTTGAACATAGGCCTGACCATAAAACTCCTTGAAGAAAACAAAGGGGAGAGGTTCCTCCACTGGCCTTGGCAATGGTAATTTGGGGATATGTCCAACAAAAGCACACACAGAAAGCAAAAATCAACTACCTCAAACTTGAAAGCTTTTGCATAATAAAATACTCAACAAAATGAAAGAGCAACCTAAACAGAGATAGAAGGTTTTGCAAACTACATATTAGAGTTCAAGGGTTAATATTCCAAATACATAACAAACTCATAACACAACAAAAATCCAGACAATCCAAATAAGAAATGTGTAGAGAAAATAAGCATTTCTTCCAGAAAAAGACATCAAAACGGCCAGCGGGGACTTGGAAAGATGGTCATCACTAAGCACCAGGAAAATGCAAATCAAAACCAGAGGAAGGCGTCATCCCACGCCTGCTAGAATAGTCATCAGCAAGAAGACAGGATGTGGAGAAAGGGAACCCTGTGTACGATGGCGATGTATTATCTGTAGTCACTGTGGAAAATAAGGAGGTTCCTCAAAAAATTAAATATAGATCAAATGACCCAGCGATTTCACTTCCTGTATTTATCACAAGAAAATAAAAACACTCAGATATGTGCATCCTGTGTTCACCGCAGCATTATCCACAGTGGCCAAGACGTGGCCTCAACCTGCGTGTCCGTCATGGAGGAATGCATGAAAATGCAAGATACGTAGATACACAGATAGATAGGTATAGATAAAATGTTATATCTTCACACATACAGGCACACACAATGGAATACTATTAAGCCATGAGAAAGGAAATCTATTTATGACAACATGGATGAACCTGGAGGATATCATGCTAAGTGAGATGGGTCAGACAGATAAAGACAGATACCGAATATCACTTAGAGAATCTACAAGAAAAACGTGTAGAAACAAAGAGTCGCATTTATCAGGGGCTGGGCTGGGGGCATAGGAGAAAGACTGTTCGAGACTACAAGCATACAACTGCAAGTAAATAAGCCCTAGAGACCTAACGCAAAGCATACTGAATCTGGGCAACAATGTTGTATTATAATCAAACTCACTAAGATACTAGATTTTAACTTTTCCAAATATTAAAAATTTCCAAAAATTAAAAAAAAAATTTCCAGAAAAAAAAAGTGACTTGATACAGGTGCCAACTAGTGCTACAAAGGCAATTACGATGTATCAATGTTCAAAATAACCTGCTGCACACATTAAATTTGGACCAGTGATACATTTCAAATGTATTTCACGAAAACACATTCCACAGAGAGCACCATATCAGGATGAGTCAAGTAGAAGAAAGACTGAGTTGGGAGACGGGAACCTAGAAATACCAGGCAGAGGGACAAAGAAATGAAAATAAAGAAAAACTGTGATGCAGAGAATACCATCAAAAGAACACTTTTTTCTTTGGAGGGAATTACTGGCGTTTCAGAAGTAGGGGAGAGAGAAAGGGTCGCTTCAAGAAATAATGGAGTCCAGAGAGCTGATGGAGGTGGCGTGAGCAACTCATCGCAAGAGATGCTGCCTGCGACTCTCCCCGTTGACAGCGCGCAAACTAATCACTGACAGATCATGGGGGGGGCTTCTGACCACGGCACTGAGGCGCAGAGGGAGCAGGCACCCTGTGTCTGAAGGCGAGTAAGTTGGGGCTCGTGGAGATGCTGGTCACAGGGGTAACAGAGACTGGGGCAGTTAGCACGATTTCAGGCTCTGGCAAGGGGCGGGCAGAGGCAGCAGAGAGCCCCTCAACCCAAGGGAACCCCAGCGGGGAGAAGAGGAGCCGCACCTGGGCCTGGGGGCAGAGGAGGCAATACTCCCTCCCCCTCCTCCCATCCGGCAGCACCGGAGCACCCCGAAATGCAGGCAGTCCTCTCAAAGGGGTCCCCAAGGACAGAAAGGAGGGGGGCAGTGCAGGTGTTAGACCTCTCTCCCGCAAACAGCAACAAGGCCCCCCACATTCCCCCTGCCCTTGCCAACACAACAGTGGAACCCCTCAAGGTGGTTCATCCATCACTCCCAGGTTGCAAGGGGTGAAGGGACAAATTAAGGAAAGCAGCGACAAGGCAGGCAGAGACCAAACACTAAGGCCACAGTGCCCCCTCCTGGGCGGCGCGGAGAGGGCAGCACGAGGCCATCAGGCCTGGCCAGAGACAGCTCACCCAGGCTGGCGGGGCCAGCAGCCTCACTGGGCAGCCTCAGCGGCCAGGGCAGGTTTTGCAAAGTAGGGAGCTTTCTGCACTCCGCCAGAGGGGAGCACGGAGCCCCCGCCTGCACAGCCCTTGCGCCTGCCTCAGCGGCCACGGTAGGTCCCAGGCCAAGTTGCCCCCTGGGGTGCTGCGCTCCTGCCACAAGGCACCCCTGCCCCCCTCCCCGTTTAGGCCCTAGAGGCAGGAAGCACAGGCCGCTCTGGGACCACTTGAAGTGGGGGTCCAATCCCAGGAACTCCGCTGCCCACCATGGCTTCCAATGACTGTGTAAGGCTGAAAGGGCTGAAAAAAATGAAAAGGAAAAAAGGGGGGAGACAGAATTGGGGCCAGTGGAAAGGTGGGCCTCCCTGGGGGCGCAGGGGTTAACTCTCAGCACTATCAAGCTATGGGCAGCCACTGCAGCCTGAGTTCGATCCCCAGCCAGGGAACTTCCCACAGGGCGCAGCAGACCTCTCCTGCCTCGCCTGCTGCTCCCCTCAGCAGTGTATTTCAGTCAGTCTGCCAGTTCTGCTCCCCACTCTGTCTCTGGTGAATCCTCTCACCACCCCACACCTCTGGCCTACACCCTAGTTCTTGTATGCATAAGTATTTTTTTAAAAAAAGCAGAAAGGTGAGAGGGAGCCCGCTCTGGGGCACCCCCTCCCCTGGAAACAGAGGCCCCAGGTAGCACTGGCAGCTTTGCTTCTCTTGGATCCTCCTCCCCTCAGGCCAACATGCCTGAGAAAATGATGAACCATGTCAGATGCCATTTTACTGACTCCTTTCTCCGTGAAATGAAACGAACGAAGCCATCTTTGTAGTCTTTTGCCTTTTTTACCAGCAGACCGCCACGGAGACCCCGGCGACGCAGACAGCGCCGATGCAAGCAGCCGCAATGAGATGACCTGGGACTGGGTGCCCGAGGTGCCCTTGAGACACGTGGTGCCACACAGGCCCGAGGGCACCCTCAGACTCCTGGAAGTGCCCTCCCCTGACGCCCGTGGGAACAGGGTTCTTGGGACACTGGGCCTGGCCTTGGCTCTCCATGACCCTTTGCTCTCCCAGCCGCAGCTCTCGTCCCGCCTCCTGTCTGACTGGCGGGCGATGACGAGCTGAAAGTGAGGAGATGACAAAGGCGCAATGACCAGCACAAACAGGATGTCTCCAAACGATGCCAGGAGAGTCCCAGCTCCACCCACAGCGACTTGCCCAAACCTCTCCTAAGTCACCAGTGATGGGCAAAGACCCGGAGGCCCAAACTCCTCGCTGTTTGCTGCCAGCCAGAAGCTCAGGAGGAACAGCCTTCTCTGCGGCGAGCAGGAGGTATAAAGACCCGGGCGCAGAGCTCCCCGGGCACAGCTGCCGGGGCCGGACTTCAGGGCGGCAGCCAGAGTGCCGGTGCAGGCCTGGTCGGGCCTGGTCGGGCCCAGGCTGCATGAGCTGCGTGAGCTGCGGCGGGAGCAGGCCCAAACAGCCTCGTGTGCTGCTCCATGACAGCCGCCCGGCCGCTCATGGGGAAGGCACACTCCCATCTATGGGCGCCCTCAGGGCCAACAGCACCACCGCCAGCCGCACGTCAGCGGGCACCCGGAGAGGAAGCGCGTCGACATCAGGAGAGACCAGCTTTTTGGCCAGTGGGTGCGTTTCAGCCCGAGGCCGAGCGCGCCGACAGCCACAGAGACATCCCATCAGGCAGCAGGGGTGGCTCCCCCCACATCCTGTGCGCGCCCAGATCTTCAGAGGACAGCTCGCTGGGCCCAGAGGTGATGGGAAGTCCAGCGCACCCTGAGCTCGCCAGCGCCCAACAGCGGCAGTGGGGCTGCTGAGCACCGCTGGCCCGTCCTCTGCCTCATCCCGTGTCTCACAGACTGCAGGAAAGGGGGCAGCACTAAATTGGCAGAAGCTACCAGAAACTTCTGGGCGCTTTCATTCAGTTTAAGAAGCCGGCTGGTAGAGTGGCCAAGAGCCCAGGGTGTAGGCCAATCAAAGGAGGCGAGTGCTGAGGCTGGCGTCAGCCCCAGGGGACTGCCTACCCATCCAGCCCCATGGCCTGAAATAGCCCACGTCACTCATGCCTGGAAGCAGGACTTGAACCATCCAAGTGATCTACTATGCAGGAGCTTTAAAGCACTGTAACTCTAAAATAAATACAAATCTCCTTTTCTCGTCATTATTTTAGACCTAATCACTCACCCAGGATAAAAGTGTCACAGAGGGCTCTAGACTGCTCTGCGCAGCTAGCCTTTTCATCCCTGGCTTATACTATATTAAAAAGTGTGTCTCTCTGGTTGGGCTGAGAGAAAAAGTCTGGAATAATGTTTGTTGTCCTCATTTTTTCCTTTTGGAACACAGACTGTTAAGAGGGACTAGCCAGCCTCACCTCCCCTACCCCAAGTGAAGATAAAGATCTGAGCTGTGCCTTTGTCTCCTAGAGGGCACCAATACCTCAGAGCTGGGAAATTCTAGATCAAAAGACTTTTATCTTTTAGGATAAGTATTTCTGATGAAAAATCCACTGATGAATATACCTCCAAACTAAATACACACTCCAGATTCATACTGAGAAATCAATCGGTTTTTGTTCCTTTTTTCTTTTTTATTGTGTCCAGTTGTTACTTCATTACCGTGAACAAACCACTGCCTCTAGGAAAAGCTTGTTTCCAGCTGTTAGTAAATCACTGAATGGCTTATGTACGAAACCTAAGTTACAAGTTAGTTTTAGGGAGGTTTCAAGAAATAGATTTTCTGAACTTTTGAAAAATAACTACATAAATGCTTCCTTATGGCTGGGTGAGAAATACTACTTTATATACAACTTGGTTTTCTATTTGCAGATTTTTAAAAAAAGATTTATTTATTTATGCATACAAGAGCTGGGGTACAGGCCAGAGGTGGGGGGGGAGGTGAGAGGATTCACCAGAGGCAGAGTGGGGAGCAGAACAGGCAGATCAGAAATACACTGCTGAGGGGAGCAGCAGGCGAGGCAGGAGAGGTCGGCTGCGCCCTGTGGGAAGCTCCCTGGCCGGGGATTGAACTCGTGCTGCAGTGGCTATTTGCAGATATGATTACACCCAGAAAGTATTTTATTTATAAAGTGTAATTTTTAGGTTCACTTAGAATATATCTTATTTAACACATTAAAACTCTTCTGGCACACTACTTAAATGAAGAAAAGAACCTTCTATCCGATGTTCACTGGCCCTGGCCTCAGCTTTCATGACAAGTTCGGTGTGCTGTCCAGAGCGCCGGGTGCACGCACTTCACGCTTCCTCCAGGAGAGGGGCCTGATTCCTGAACACAGGTGCTTACTGTTAGGCTTCTAAGCTTGCGATCATACTGAATATAAGAAAAATGAAATCAAAGCAAAACTTGTTTTTGTACAGTTTTGAAGATTAGGCTTAGAACTGCTGGCCCCCCAGACATGTGGGAAGCTGTAAATCTTCCTGTCCCTTGGCTGGGTGGGCGCATTGATTTTGCACATGTGGGATCTACTTTTTCATGCAGCAGTGTGAACTATCTATAAAGTGTACAACGTGGAAAGTTTTTGTATACTGTTAAGCTGTGAAAATTGGTTAAATGAAACTAGTATTTCTTCATACACACACACACACACACACACACACACACACACACACACACCCCTAACCATATACCTAAAGGAGGTAAAGGGAAAAAAAATGCAAAGCCAAAAAGCAGTAAAAGGAAGGAAGTAAAAACTTGAGTGGAAATAAATTAAAGGGAGATCAAAAACATGATAACAAAGAGCTGGTTTTTTGAACAAGTAAACAAAATCCACAAAATTTTAAGAGTTGGCAGCCACTGCAGCACGAGTTCAATCCCCGGCCGGGGAGATTCCCACATGGCGCAGCAGACCTCTCCTGCCTCACCTGCTGCTCCCCTCAGCAGTGTACTTCAGTCAATCTGCCTGTTCTGTTCCCCACTCTGTCTCTGGTGAGTCCACTCACACACACCCTTCACCTCTGGCCTACACCCAGCTCTTGTATGCATAAATAAATAAAGCTTTAAAAAAAGAAAAAAGATTCTCCAAGAAAATATGTAGGAAAAAACTGACTGAAGTTAAAAATAAAAGAGGAGAAATTACAACAAATAATACAGAAATACAAAGGATCAGAAGAGATTAAAGACTTCAAAAAAAAGCCATTTCCCTGGGGAGGCGCAGTTACTGATAGAGATATACAGGGCCATCCAGGGTAAGAGAAATGTTCTATCTTGATCTGGTTGGCAGCTATATGGATGTTGCTAAAGCATCTACATACATGTGAAAACCACTGAGTTGTACACTTAGGATTACAGCACTTTGCTAACTATGTATTATCTCAATAAAAAGATTTTCTTTAAAGATACTATTATGAACAAATAAACACAAATTGGACAATGTAGATGAAATAAATACTTCGAATCACAACCTCCCAAGACTGAACCATGATGAATCACAAAATCTGATTAGATTGATCATCAATAAGGATATTGAAGCAGTAAGCAAAATTTCCCTAAAAAGTAAACATGCATCAGTGGATGGCTTCACCGGTGAATTTTACAAAACTTTCAAAGATTATTAGTACCAATCCTTTAAAAATATTTCCCCAAAAATTGAAGAGGCAGGAAAGATTCCTCATTCATTCTATGAAGCCAACCATATCCTGATTTCAAAGCTACAGAAGGACATTACAAAAAAGGGATAATATAGACCATCGTCTTTGATGAACATAGATGCAGCCACAAAATATTAGCAAAATAAATCCAACAATACATTAAAAGGATCATAGACTGTGATCAAGTAGGACTTATTCCAAGGATGTAAAAATTGTTCAAAATATGCAAATTGATCACTGTGATATACCACATTAATAAAATGAAGAGTAAAAAATGAACAGATTAAATTCTCTAGTCAAAGGTCATGGATAAAAATACCAGACCTAATTATATGCTGTCTCCAAATACAATAGGCAATTACGTGTGTCTTCAGCGATAAAGACACACATAGGTTCAAAAGGAAGCTCTGGAAAGATATCCCATGCAAGTGGAAACCGGAAGAAAGCAGGAACACCTCGACCACACAAAGTAGACTTTAACCAAAAGACCACACAAAGTAGATTTTAAGCCAAAAACTGTAACAAGTTAAGTCATTATATAATGTTGGGTGTGATAAAACTGTTAATTCATCAATAAGACGTAACAAATACACACCCAACATTGGAGCACCTAAAGATACTGAGCAAATATCAACATATCTAAGGGGAGATAAACGCAATACAAAAGGAACTGGGGACTTCAAAACCCAAATTGCAATAACAGATTATCCACACAGAAAATCAACAAGGAAATTCCGCACTTGAACTATAGCGAATGGAACAAAGAGACCTAAATTGAACATTCGTGTAACATTAGTAGAATTCATAGTCTTCTCAAATGCATACTGCACGTTCTCCAGGAGAGACCATGTGATGTGTCACAAGTGTTAGAAAATTCGAAAAGACTGACATCAAACTAAGTATTTTTTTCAGCCACAATGGTATGAACTCAGAACTTAACAGGAGGGAAATCTCAAAATTTTACAAATATGTGGAAATTAAACAACACTCCTGAATAACCAATTGGCCATGAAGTAATTAAAAATAAAATAGATACAAATGGAAATGGAAACACAGAAAAACCTATAGGGTTCAGTAAAAGCAATTCTAAGAGGATAAACTTAATAAATGGGGTTATCTAAATTAGAAACCTGCACAGTGAAAGGAATAACTAACACCTATTAAATGGAAGAAAATATTTACAAGACATATCAGAAAATGTGGTAATATCCAAAATATATAAGGAATTCATACAACTCAAATAGCATAAATCCAAACAGTTTGGTAAAAGAAAAAAGGCAAAGCACTGGACTGGCTTTTTTCCTACAGAAGACACAGCATTTGCCAACAGACACGTGAACGGATGTTCAACATCACTAATCACCAGGGAAGAGCAAATCAAAACTACAGTGAGAGCTCACCTCTTACACACGAGAACAGCCATCTTCAAAAGCAAGTGCTAGTAAGTGTCGGGGAAATTGGGGGAACGGGGCACTTTCTCAGTGTGTGGGGGTGTCGCTGGGCACAGCCGCTATGGAGAACGAACGGCCCGAAGGCCTAGCCAAAACTACAAAACCAGAACTGCCCTCTGATCGAGCAAGTGGGCTGAGTGCATGGATGAAGGTGCTGATGCAGAGTATGGGGTGTGTGTGTGTGTCCAACTGTGTGTGCGTGAATGCCTGTGAGTGATATGTAAGTGAGGTTTGTCCACAATCGAGACTTGGATCCCCGAACTAGAAATCCAGAACAATTAAGTAGTGAACCAAAAAGTAACTCTGGAATTGTTCATTGGAAACTCAAGGATTGTTTTGACTCCCATTTCTTCACTTATTACAAAATTAATGTGTCTGTTACATAAAGTTGAATAAAACCACCAAGTATAGTGATTATTCAAAGCTCTTCAGCTCAGTAAAGAGAACTGAATTCTGATTTTTGTTTTGAAAAAGGGTAGAAACCAACCTTGTGAGGATATTGTGTTTATGCATAACATGCCTCTTCTATGGGTACTTCCTATTATTATTTGGTCACTACTGCTCAGTTCCATGTTCCTGCAGAATCCCTGTCATCGAATGTTCAAGTTCACTGTCAGGAGCTGTGCCAGTGAGCCCTGTCATTTCTAATGAGGCTGCATGTTCTTCCTCTTCTCTGTATCACTTTGAACAACCTTATCGATGCTTTGTCAGATTCCAAATTTCTGCTCATAAATTCAGAGATGGAGCATCACAGTGGTCTCCAAATTTTGAAAGAATCTTTTTTTAGTCAAAAAAGCAAGTCTGTGAAGCCAGCAAGACCACGAGCTTCCCTGCCAGTCCTTCACAAGTCAGCCCTCAAACATCCTGCTTTCTCTAAATGAGCTCCTATCTGAATCCAAGACCCAGAAAAAGCAAGCTTCTCCTGAACTTGGCAGTGGTCTCTTTGGAAATGTCAAACAAGAAGGCTGTAATTGTCTTCAGTGGGTAGCAGCGGGATTTTTTTTCTATATATACAGGTCCCCAAGTCCCCACTCTGCACCATCATGTCCGCCTGACATGGGTGAAATAAATGAAGTTCACAAGGAGATGATGTCACCAAATCATGAAGGCCATCTTGGGGTCTGCTGCCTCCATTTCACACATGCAATAGCTCTTGCAACTACTGACTTAAACTGAGGCAAGCACAGTAGGTGAGTTATTAAAGAATCAAGAGTGAAGCCCTCTGTGGTGGCGCAGGGGTTAAGCCTCAGCACTAAGAAGCTATCAGCAGCCACTGCAGCACAAGTTCGATCCCCGGCCAGGGAGCTTCCCACTTGGCGCAGCAGACCTCCCGATCCCCGCTGCTCCCCTCAGCAGTGTGCTTCACTGGATCCGCCTGTTCTGCTCCCCACTTGTCTCTGGGGAATCCTCTCACACACACCCCACACTTCTGGTCTACACCCCAGTTCTTGTATGCATAAATAAATTCTTTTTAAAAAATAGTGTGACTGAAAGACAGTTTCTAGAAATGTTTTTTCTCTAACCCTGGGATATGGCAGACATGAATTGTGTCACTACTGGGAAACTCAAAAATTATGAGGAGAGCATTTTCCCTCTTGAATTAGACAAGAGCATTTAGGAAAAGTAACTTTATATTAGTGTGTTCAGGACGAAATTGTGGGGCTCAATGTACCATATTTTTCCTGGTTTACAGTGATTTTAACGGGCTTTGGCGGTGGGTGGGGTGTGGTGACATGCATCTGAGGGGAGAGAACCTACTCCCCTAAATCAAACAGAATTGGAAACCAGTTACCTCGAAAAAAGAAAAGAAAATGATCATCACATCAATCCCAAGCTCAACACACATTTCTCAGCACCTTCCTTTTCACCAGGGACAACAGCTCAGCGGGTCACTCGCGCCCTCTCCTCCAACCTCCAACTGCCGCTCCCCTTGTGCCTTCACCTCCCCCCCACGGGGCCTCGGCCAGCACCCTGCACGTGCGCTG
>PVIJ01021411.1:0-18565 GCA_004024925.1 Scalopus aquaticus | reverse complement strand
TCGAATGGTTTCACTTATAACAGGACTATAAGGAAACCAAATAGGAGAGAGACAATCAGCAGGGTGGGGGGGTGGGGTGGGGTGGGGAAGCGGAGGGAGGGAAGGAAAAGTGCACAAAATGGAATAGAAAAGAACACAAGGGACCATGGAGATGGATCACGGGTGAATTGGTGGTGGGCTACCCAAGGGGAATAAAAATGTAAAAGACATAAATAACAATAAAAATATATATTAAAAAAAAAGAAAACATAAATTTGCTTAGGAAGAGCATATTATTTTTCTATTTTCTGGGCGACAGTGAATCAGAAGTGTTATGAACAAAAAAGAACTATCTAGGGTTAAGATATTTCTTAGTCTGGATTGAAGGTGCTATGTGAGTTTATTGCACATGTGCACACTTGGCAGGAAGTGAAGATTCATTTCTTCTAGATCAAATGATGCGTCCCTTGATGGTGGATATATTTGCTCTTTCAGAGAGCCAATGACCATTCCCAGAACCCTTCGATGAAGAAAGGGTTGAAACGAAGTCCACAGTTGAGATTTGTTAAAATATTAAAAGGGGGGGATTAATGTGTAAGTGTTCATCTGTGGGTACATGTACAGATTTTCTGATTGTAAAATTTTGTTAAATTTTACCATTCCATTTTTATGTTCCAAGAAATCTGATAGTACTACCACAGATTATTTAAGAAAAATATAACCCTTCTAGCATGATAAAAACCTTGAAAAATTATCAAATTAAAAAACTATATTAATTTCAGCATTATGTGAATACAATTGCCAAATTTTCATATTGGATTTCTATAGTTAATTCTGAATAACTCAACCCATAAGCAGTGGAAAATAAGAGTACTTCATGCTATGACATTATTATATATAATGTTCTGATTTGTACTGTATATTTAACCAAATACTGGAGTAACCACAAATTATAGCTTTTCTGCTCATGTAGAATGAACTCCTACCCAGATAACTTACAAATCTTAACAACTTAAATGACTGTATTTCAGAGTAATACCCATTTATGCCGGGTATTAAATATTACACAGAATATTAGAAATCTCTCCAAAAAGAGCATGTCACATTTGCTGTACAGTAAAAATAACCCCAGTCAAATGTGAAAAAGGGAGTTCTGTAGGATTCTAGCCTCCAAATACCACTGTCAAGCACAGAATTTTATTCTTAAAAAGAGACTATTGAACAAGAGGTGATAATTGATAAAGAAGATGAATCAAACAAGAAGGTGGGAGAGTAGGAAGACAATTTAAACAGAGAAGGAGTCTAAAGTAAAAACAATGAAATCATCTGGCTAAAGAATAGGTATTAGTATATGGAAGAAAGGAAGACTTGCATGGAACTGGTGCCTGCCACTGGGTCTTGAAAGACAGGCTTTCACTACTTGAACCATCGAAACACTGCACTGCCACCATTTCCTTGCAATGCCTCGTATGTCACAGCTGCTCAAGATTAATTTCATGTCCTCAATGAAATATAGGTGCTGAATAGATACCAAGTCAAAGTCAACTCATCCTCCATCTTGGGGTGTGAATATAAGTGGATGCTAGTTTCTATGATTACATGTTATGTTTTTTTAAAATAATGTTTTAAAAAATTCACAAACAAGTTACTTTTCTATTTAAAAAAAAAAAGACATTTACATTGGGCTGTATGCACAAAAAAGTAATTGGCTCCAAAGTAATTAAGAGCAAGCTAATTGTGAATAAGTTATTCAACAAATTGTCTGACTTTTGAAGACATCAATAATGGAAACTGAAAGACTGAATTCACCCAACGTTGTTCAAGCATTTTGCAAGAAGTCATGCCTTATCCTTTCTCCCACATAGGAAAATAAAACATTGGGCCTTATCCACATATCTACACAGTGAAGGAAAAATAATTTCCCTTTTTACCTCAGGATTCTTGAGGCATACTAGGATGATGGCATCTCCTTAAAGGCTTCCACAATTCTTCTCCCTTGCTCAGATAACAAATCTACAAGCCTGTAGTTTAGCAAGAGCTTTGAATTCAGTGAAAAAAATATCCTCAGCTTTCTAAACAAAGTGGCTTGCAATGAAACAGAATGAACTGCTTAAAAAAAAAAACAACTTTACCCAAAATAACAGACATGTATTATTAGTTTACTCTGCCACTAATTGAACTGATAGAAGTAAAGGAGTTGCCTAAAACTTATGAATTCTGTTGCCGTCGCACAAAACAACCTCCTAATATCCCTTGCCTTTGATGGCTTCTATTACATTCTAGAGCTCTAAGAGAAATAAGCTTGTCAGTACAAAATGCCTTAAAGGGCTCTCCCCCTTCAGAACTGCTGAGAAGACATAGAATTTGTTGACCGAGAGAAGGCGATCAGTGTGTCCCCCAGAGACAGCATCAAAGGCAGATGCTGTAAGCAACCACAGATTTAATGTGCTGCTTCTTTCCATCTTTCCTCCCTGGCAATCTGGCCTTCCCCTGGGACTGACTCTCATCAAACTGACAAAATGATCATGTGTGGACTCATGGTTAGACGCAAGGATTTTCCCAAAGACCAAGGTGGCTTTGAAAGATAATACACAGCTCATTTTTACACTTGAGGCCCATAGTCTATGTATCTTAGAAGTTGGCTGGCTGAAAAATCTCAGATGGAGCCAGCTAATTCACTCAGTTCTTTTCTTAAACCCATGAGGCTAAACTATTGAATTTCATGAGAAATAAACAAAATTTCAAATTAACTACAGTAACCTCCCATTTATGAAGACTGGTCACAGAAGGGACTATTTGGGTTGGCAGAATGGAGTGGTTAACTCAGTGTTACTGTGTACTGGATGGCTGAAAACAGGGAAGTTGCTCAATCTCTCATGCCTCTGTTTTCACCTCCATGGGCAACACTAAATGTACCTGAATAAGCAACAGTAATTTTATCAGCAACAGAGACAGGTGAAAAACTACAGTGTTTAATACACAAAAAACACTAAGAACAAAGTCTGATATTCATCAGAGATACAATAAACCTTAGTTACAGCAATAAGGGTAATGCAATTTATATTATTAATATCACATGTTAGCTGACCAATATTTGTAGAAATGGAATTATTAATATGAATACTGATAATTACAAGGCACAGGTAAACCCCTCTTCCATGGTGATCCTTAAAGAGACTTTAGGTTGTCGCAAGTTATTCGAATTGTCTACACTGCTCCAAAAATATTTATTGAAGGGATACTATTTGTTCTTACTACAGGGATTAAAAAATAATTAAGACCATGAGGAGGTCAAAGTTAAGTCATGGGACAGGCCAACATACAACGCTAAAGCAATATATATCAAAATCAACATGTTATACACCTTAAACTTATACAACATGTCAATTATATCTCAATGAAAAAACCAAAATATTAGGTCACTATTATGTGAAATGATTAAAAAAAAGCAGAGTTTTGGGGATATGGGAACATTATGGTAAGTAGAATAATGTCTTGTCCAAAGATGTCCATATTCTAACCCCCAGAACCTATGATTCTGAGAAAGAGGAACTAAGTTCGTTGAATAGCTGATCCTAAGACAGATTATACTGAATTTCCTGGGTATGTCCAATGTAAACAGAAGGGTTTTTTAAGAGAAGAAGAAGGGTTCTTATGGACCCCCCCTGGTGGCGCAAGGGGTTAAGTCTCAGCACTATGAAGCTATCAGCAGCCACTGCAGGATGAATTCCATTCCCAGCTGGCCAGGGAGCTGACCCACATGGCACAGCATACCTCTCCTGTCTCACCCACTGCTCCCCTCAGCAGTGTATTTCAATCACTCTGCCTGTTCTGTTCCCCACTGTCTCTGGTGAATCCTCTTCCCTCCCCTCCCCCGTGACCCTGGCCTACACCCCAGCTCTTGTACACATAAATAAATAAATCTTAGAAAAAAGAGAGAGAGAAGCAGAAAATAGGGTGATGTGATGTAGGAAGGACTCAAGCAGCCATTTCTTGCTGTGAAGTCAGAAGCAGGGGATTATGAGCCAAGGAGTGTCAGTGGCCTGCAGATCCTGAAAAGGTCAAGGAAACAGATCTCATTTGAAGATTACAAAAAGGTGTAAGTTCTGCAGAAGCTTTCAGTTTTGGTGAAACCCTTATTAGATTTTGGACCTTCAGAACTATACGATAATAAATTTGTGTTGTTTTAAAACACTAAATTTGGGGCAATTTGTTAAAGCAGACATAGAAAATTAATGCAGATGTAGCGTTCAACTTGTAAGTGGAAATGAAGAGGGAAGATTCTAGAAAGAGTGATGTTACTGCAAAGATTCATGACTTTGCTGAATGTTAGACAATGAACTGAGGCTATCATAGCAAGAGCACTGGGCTTTAGTTAGGATAAGGGTTCCAGTTAGGACAGATTAAGATGTGATAGTTTCACTGACCCAGTGAACAAAGCTTGAGGAGTAGAATGTTTGAAAATGAGACTGGATAGATATGTAGAGTCCAGTCATAGGGATCATAAAAGGGAGTCTAATCTTTGGCCTATTAAAAAAAAGAAAAGAGCAGTTTTATTCCAGGGAATAAGAGGGTCATATTTGTGTTTAGAAATATTACTAGGATAGCAAAATGGATGATGGGCTTAAGGAGGATAGACTAGGAGACAGAAGATCATGTAAGAGGCTCAAGTGAGAGGTGGTGTAGTCTGGGTTAATGGCAGTGGGAATCAAAAGGAAAAAAAGTACCAACTTGAGAAATAACTAACAGCAAAGTTGGTAGGCATTAGTGATGATTTCGAAGGGAGGAATGAGGATACAGATGGAATCTAGAATAACTTCTGCATTCTAGCTTGGGTGATGTGGAGATGAAAGTGTCTTCAAGTTAACAGAATATAGGAAGAGCTGACTTAGGTGGGAAGTGATGAATTTCCTTTTGAACGATCTGGAACATAGGAAGTCTAGACTGGTAAGGTGGATTTGGCATCTGGAATAAGGAGTACCTGTCAGCGTTTGGGGTGTAAACTGACTAGTAAGACTGGATGACACCATTTAGGAATAAAGAAGAGTAGTGGGATGAAGTTAGGACCATGGGAGATAATAGCAACTAAGAGATGCTGCAAATAAAATATGTTCATGAAAAAGATGGAGGAGAAAAGAGCAAGAAACAGCCTGGTCAACTGGCAAGAGTGGTGTCCCAGGAGCCAACAAAATAGAGTTTCAAGATTGTGAGATATAGGGTAAGAAGGGTAAGATATAGCAGAATTAAGACAATAACTGGATGCAATGATGGTGGTGATAGCAGTCATCTTCATAAGAATGACAATAGCAACAAGCACTTCTTGAATGTTCATTATGAGTCCAGTACTATGATTAATTTAACCAACACATATATAGCAAGTACTTTCTACCAGAAATTACTCTAAGTACTTTCTAAGTTTTAACTCATTTAACTCCTATAACAATACTATGAGGTAGTTACTATACTAGCTGCATTTTACTGATAAAGAAATAGAAATATACAGGTTTAGGGCAACTTTCATTGTACAAAATTACTCAGTAAGTGAGAGAGCTATGGCTCTGTAGAGGCCATGCTCTTAACTACTAAGCTCTGCTCTCTCATTTACTTTTTTGTAACATGTAAGCCAAAGATGAGAAGTCACCATCATTCTAATTAAGCAAAGAAACCAAGGAATAGCAAGGCTGATTTGTGCAAAGTCAGTCAGTCCCAAAGGTGAACCTGAACAAGTAAGAATCAGGCTGAACAAATCTGTATATTAAAACTAATCAATACTATTGAAACTGGAAGGAGAAGGCTCCAGATGACATCTTTCAAAAGACAGGATCCTCCAGTCCTCTGGCAGGTGGGTAAGGAGAAGGGCTATCCAACCCAATTAAGGACTGAGCTGGACTGGGAATGGGTATTTGGGTAACTTCTGATTTGTTTCTATTTCTTCATAGTGACTGTTCAGGCTCTGAATAGGTCTGTCTGCTGTGGGATTGGGAGAGATTCCATTCTGCCCTTTAGAGCTTTGTTAACTTTTTCTTTTCATACTAAAAGGGAGTGTGAATAGATTTCAACTAAGTGAATGTTTTGTCATTTGCTCTACATAAATGGTAAGCCAACATCTGCAACAGCTCTCCTTTAGATTAGGAATTCTTTATTGGCTTAAAACAACATGGAGACTCCAAAATCTATGTATTTTCCATTCTACACAGTACTAAAGCTTTCTTCTCTGTGAACAAAACCTTACAAAGCCCTGGTGTCCTTGCAGCTGCTATCTTCCAATCAGGCTTAAAGGAATGCAAGTGGGGTCCCCTCTTCAAGAGCACTCTGACCACCGGGTACGAGAGGCTGATCTCAGAACAAGTCAGTACAAACAACAAACAAAGCTAAAACTCAGCTGGGCCTTGTGCCCAAGAAAACCAGCCACACACGAACTCACACCATGGGGGAAAGAAAGGGGAAAAAAGTTCCAAAAACAAACTGAGGAGAGAATGAGGCAGGCTGAGAAGTTGGCTCCATACTGACTGACCCCCACATGAATGCCTGAAGGACAAAGTCTGAGAAAAAAAGCATCCCTAGACTTGCACAGGAAAGAGGCTCCAATCTCTTGACTTATCTGGAAGTAAACCAAAAACTCTTGACTCTACTGAGAAAGGAGTTAGCTTTGGTTCATATGTAAAATAAAAAAGATTTTCTTTAGGAAGAAAAAAGAAATCAGAAATGCTTTTATCATCTTCTGTATTATATATATATATATATATATAATACACACACGTATATGTACATATATATGTGTATATATACACACATATACACACAAACACACACATACCTATTTTATTAAAATATTTTAACATCAATATATTGTCAGGTCATCTTAACCACATTTACTTGGTAATGTATGAGTTAGGTAAGAAATGATAGCTGCTCTAATAGATAGATCTGTTAGCTTAACACAATGGGAATTTACTTTTGCTCATGTAAAGTCCAGTCAGTGAAAGAGAGAAGGTAGGATCTTTGCTGAAGATAGCTCTGTCATTGGCAATGTGTGGCTTCCTAGTTTGCTCTCCTACCCTAGTAAAAAGGGAAAAGTGGGAGAATATATAGGAGATTTTTATTCATCATGTCTACAAGAAATATTTGACTTTTACCCATAAATCATTGGCCAGCTAGAACTCAGTCACGTGGCCACACCTAAATACAAGAGTGCTAGCTGGGCAACTTCTTCCCAGCAAACACTAATCATTGGTGGAAGCAAGATGTCTTTTCCCCAATGGATTTGCTTTCCTTTACCATATTTCTTCATTTTATTGGTTTGAAAGAGAGGGAAAAATGACCAAATTAACATATTTTACTCTATTTAACAAGTGTTTCTTAAGAGAAGGGTTATTGCTATTTGGGAGACAGATGGTTCTTTTGCTGGACTCTTTGTCATATTGTATTATGTTTACATCTCTGATCCTTGTCCTCTAATGCCAGAATATTCCCAGATACCATGAAAACTAAAAATGCTACACATTTTCAAATGCTTCCCTCCAAGTTGGTCCCACTTTGGTTGTAAATCACAAATAGTATTTCAAGGTATTGGCTAATTCTTAACTCTTGGTGGATCAAGTTATCAAAATCAACTCATTGCACAAATCTCCCAATGTCTATTCTGAGTAATATTCCCTTAAGGAGCTTATATTTTCCTGTTCGATAAAGTGTGACCATAAAACAATATCCCTGAGCCCACTGCAAACATAAAAGATTGCTGTCCATTCCAGTCACCTGAGGATGACTTGTCATTTAGAGTAACAAGGTCACTATTTCTGTAAATGTCTTTGGTAACTCTCTACCTAGAATCATTTTTAGAGATATACCACATAGAGACATGGAGTTGTTGAGTTTGAGGGAACACTAGAGATTCCTTAGTCCAAAGTTCTATCTAGTACCTTCGATCTTTCTATCATGACTCCTTTACTCATTCAACAGGTATGTCCTGAAGCTCTGTCTTGAAGCTGGGGACAAGGCAATGATCAATAATAGTAAATGACCTTGTAATTTAATAAGGGAGACTGGTATGCAGATGAATTGAGACAATATAAGTAGGTAAATACCATAGCTTAGGCAGGAAAGAAGTGCTGAGGAATACAAATAAGGAGGGGCTAACTTAGCTTCAAGAGTAGATACTTGCTTTGGTATCTTTGAACCAAGATATTGGTTCAAAATATCTTGATTGAACTTTCCAGATCAAAACACTGGGATGGGGGGAGTTGACAGAGATATCACTTAGGCATGGTCTTATAATTATTTTAAGGAACTATGGAGTGGAGAGGGCTTAAAATGTTTGGGAAGGAATAAGGGACCTGGAAAAGACAGAAGGGCAATTGGATGAATAAATATTGTTGAATAGAAGGGAAGGTCTTTGTTGACTCCTGTGAAACAGAGGACAAATAGCAATTGAGAGGCTGTGAAAGCAACAGTCACAGAGTGAGGACTCGGAGAGACTTAGAGACACCCTTCAGTTCAAACTTCTCTAATGAAAGAGATGTCTTGGTGAAGTCAACTTCACATCTGGACAATTTTAGATGTTCCAAAGATCTTCTCAATATTTATCCAAAATCTGTACCACCTTACTTCCTACACTCCTGTCTTGGTTCTGTTGTATTAGACATGAAAATAAAACATAATCACATTTCCACAGATTGGCCTTCCAGAATCTGAAGGCAGTTATTACATCTCCATGAGTATCTCCTCCCCAACTTAACACACTCTTCATGTGTGCTATTCTCTGAGGATGTTTTTAATCTCCTTTTCACTCTTATCACAGTTCTCTGAGCTGGATGTATTTCAGTTGGTCAATATTTCCCTAAAAATGTGGCACCCAGATGGAATACACTATTCGAAATGTGGTTCACTAGCACAAGCTTCGATCTGCATTTGAGCATCAAATGAAGTTACCAAGCAGACATAGCACATTACTTAGTCATGCTGAACTTCCGTTCAACCACCTTAAGTGTTGCTGTTAAGTGCATTTCACTTAGGGACAGATGTTTTTTGAATGTGAGTGTATAACTTTACATTGATCAATTTAGGTTTCCTTTGGTAAGATTTGGTCTGTTTTTCCCAGACTGTGAAAATCATTAAGAATAGCCCTAATTTTATGAGGTCTTGGGCAAGCAAGGTAAGCATGAAGTCAACATCTTTTTCTAAGTTCTTGATGAAGATGAATACTGAGACAAGGTTAAGGCAGAACTCCATAAACTACCTTTCAAGATCTGTCAAAACCAGGTTGTCTGTGCTGCTTTTTAATCTTCATCTTTGGAGACTTTCATTGTTCCTATATTTAACATTTCCCATTTTTATATCTGTGTTCATCAAAGAACTCTATAGGTAGCCAAATAAGTTTGAATTTCCTTTATCTTTTCTTTTCCACTGATTACATAGTCAGAGCTTCATTTCAGAAACCCTCTTATTTTCTTTGAAAAGACTGCCTTTGAGTCAATGTTCATAAATTCCTATAAATGTTTGCTCAAATATTTAAAAATTTTGAAGTCATGTTTATATGTCTACTTATGATCTATTCCCAGGAAAGTGTTGTTTCTTTTTGTATACATTTTAAGGCAACAGGTACACCTTTGGAGGGATACACCTATTTAATCAGTTTCTTCTTAATTCCTTTAATTGCTCCTTAATGACTGAACAAGTGTCTCTCATTGTTGCCTTTGTATTCTAGGAGATTATGTCAGCAAGGGTGGCATAAGAGAGGGAAATGGATTTTCTATACTGAGGGAACAATACAGAAGAGACAGATAAGTGAAGACCGCATACTCTGCAGATTCCTCATGCATGTGTGTTTAGTTCACATTTCCCAAGTAGATTGGCATTTCCTTAATGGCAGGAAGGGACCACATCTTTTCTGTAGAATATTGGTTCTTTTGCTACCATCCCAGGGGAGTGACAAGTACACAATAGGGATTCAAGGGGTATTTTTTTTTTTTTTCAGTAACTCACAAAAGCAACATGGTTTGATGTTTAAGGACATACCTACTTTTACCCACTGGTTGAGACAATTAAGACTTTAGAGAGTATTCCACTAGGTAACATCATTTTACACAGAAATATTTACAAACATACACTTACACAATCAAAAGATAATCACAAATCAAAGTTAGAAAGGAATTGTTCGCTTTTAAGAAATCTCACTGAAAAGTAGGTAAATCTTTCTGAAATGAACATTATAATTAAATTTACAGGGGCCTCCCTGGTGGTGCAGCGGTTGAGCACTGCGCTGTGGAGCTGTTGGCAGCGCGCGATGTGAGTTCGATGCCCAGCCGGGGAGAATCCCACATGGTGCGGCAGACCTCTCCTGCCTCGCCTGCTGCTCCCCTCAGCAGTGTATTTCTGATCTGCCTGTTCTGCTCCCCACTCTGTCTCTGGTGAACCTCTCGCTGCCCCACGCCTCTGGCCTGTACCCCAGATTGTATGTATAAATAAATAAATCTTTAAAAAAAATTTACAAACACATCCACAGTGGCTACTATTTGTCCAAACCAGTGGGATAAAAAAAATTATTTTAAATTTATTTTTTTCAAAGGCTACACATTTAAAAGTCTATGTTCTGGTTGTCTTAGGAGTTTAGCAACTCAACTAATAAATAAAACTGTACTGCATAAACCCTTTTTAATAAGATATAAAATCTCTCTGTAATTAGAATCCAAAATTACATTTTACCCATTTTATCAGCTCTGTGAGAGCCATATATGGCAAGTACTAACTTCTTATTCATCAAGATAAAATATTAGCTTTTATTTTTTCACTTGCAAGGAGCATAATGATTAAGAATTCTGGTTGCCAAGGGTGAAATGGTGCTTCAAATTCGAAGTTCAATTGTTTTCTGAATTTGTAATTGCACCCTTTCTGAGGGATGGGGAAAGCAGAGGAGGAAATTCACAAAAGTGACACAAAGCAGATAATAACAGAGTTCCATGAAGAATTCATAATGATGTTCGAGGTATAAAGAAAAGAAATTGTTTTCATTGCTAAAAATGATTTCTAATCACCCACAGGTAGGCACTACTGAGATGGCTGTAGGTCTAGGACCTACCTGTGTTCAAGTTAAATATACAGGTTCTCATCTCCAGAGAAAATTCACATTTGCTTTGAATTCATTGTGTCTCTAAAGGCAGGTATGAGGTTGTTTGAGAGAACTCACTAGGCACTCACTTACTGCTCATGCCTGATGACATGGTGGGTATTACCTTAAAACTAAACCCAAACTTAAAATGGCCTTTAAACTTAAACTTTAACCAATGTGAGGGCAGTCATCAGGTTAAACCTAAAGAGAACTAGAAGGAACTAAATATTGTAGAGAATGTACTGGGGATCAGCGATGCTGGATGCTACTTAAAAGTTTCATGTCAACCAACTCAGTAATAATTAATAAGCTCAATGTATAGCTAAGACCACCAAGAATGATAGAATCATACAAGTTGCCCAAAGTTAGAAAGTCAGTTAGTGGTAGAACCTAGAATCTCTCCTAAACACAATCTTGCTATCTCCTGTTTTATCCTCTCACTTTGTTTTGTGATTTCCCTCCTTTTATCCATACTAAGTGGAAAATAATTTTACAATGTGGCTCCCTGGCTACTCAAATCATTAAGCACCTTCCCCTTTCACACACATATACCCCTCTCCCAACATTTCCAGTGTCCTCTCTTAAGGAAAGTTGTCAGAGAAGGGGGACCCAGTTAACTCTTCTGGTGGGCCTTCAATGATAGCATTGTTTTTTGAGAGTTCCATCATCCTCTGTCAGTTTCTCAGCTTAAGATTTACAGATATGTGGCTAGAATAGTGTATTCTAAGGAACATATGACGAAATGATCTGAAATAAAATGTGAACCCATTGGCTAATATTAGTAAAATATTCTGGTTCCTTCAGGTCATTTTATGTCTTAGGAAGTGATCCCAAGAGATTGTCTCCTAAATGACACCAACTTATGAGATCATTGTAGTTCTTCAGTAACCAAATTCTCTAAATGGATTGCCCAAAGTGCATTGAATGCTGTTTTATATAGAATCCTTCTGTTATGAGATATTAATGCAGAAAAGCTTTTAACTGTTAAAATCTTTGCAGATAAAAAGAGGATTTTATTAAATGGAAATATGGCAATTATGATAATAGCGTAAGATATTTTTTTCAAGCAATGCCAAATTACAGAAGAATATTAAATGTGGAACATGCAAAGTCTGACTAGCTCGATACTGCAAGATTTGTAATCTGTGCTTGGAGATAGGTAGAGAAATAGAAGGTTAAGAGGGCAGACCAAAACCAGAATACTCATGATCTCTGGAGTTTTAAATGTAAGTCATAATATATAAAAGCATATGAAACATAGAATTGATGAAACATCCTCCAGATAAATTATAACAATATCCAAATTCAAAAGTCCGAAAGTTCTCTGCAAGTACTGACTGAGAAGTTTTCCTCTACCTAATACTAAAATCAGTATGAAATGCTCCATCACTGATAAATTTACCAATGTAAATTTAGCATTTTTCTCTATTGCATACATACACAAATATAAATAGCATCAAGCACCAGCTCTTTACTGTTTATTAAAGTGCATAGCAAGAGGAAAAAAAGAATTACTTCATTGCCCCCTTTCCTCCGCTTCCTTTTCCCTTCTTCCTTCCATCTTTCTTTAGTTCCTGCATACCATTCCTTCCTTCTTTTCTCTTTTCTTGGGAACCCAATGATCATTTATATATTGTTCATGGTTTTTGTTTCAAGGGTTCAGGATGTTTTAGAAGAGGTATTTTCAGTATTTAGAGAGTCAAATAGAATGAATATTTGACCACAGAAGTAAATGTAAAGCAAGATTTGTTTTCAGTTGAGGTAAGAATAAACAGGATATTACTATTTTTGAAGCTATCTGGGGCTTAAATGCTGTTGAGCAAAATTAGGTCAGGTGCCGACATACTCACCACATCTCTTGTTTTTATTTACTGTTTAATTTTAATAATTAGTATTGTTTCTGGCACGATTCATATTTGTTGAATGAATGTGGAAGGACATAGATATATTTATGAGGTGATGTATTCATGCAGTGAGACAAGTATATCTCAAATTTATCATAAATATGAATATTTCTGAGGAATACACAATGAGGATACATAGAGAAGGCAAAGAAGATACTTAAAAACTAAGATTTGAAACAATTTATGCGTACTCTTTTATCAGGCTAATAGACTTGGGGTTGATGATCTCATAAGGTATCTGAAGATGTTTGAATTGTAAGATCCCAGAATTTATTTTTATATAAAAAACAGAGGTGATGAAAGTCTCTTGTAACTGAGTAAGTATTGGAATGCTTTTTGGTCTATTTATTGGTAAGTACTGTGGAGAAAATAATGAGATTTCTATTCATATTATAAAACACAATAACAGAGTGAATAATTGTCAAAGAAGAGCCTTTGTAACAAAATACTTCTACCATATGTCTCTGTGTTTTTCTTCACTCAGCTCTATTACCTTGAAACCTCACTTAAGGGCTGTAGAAGTAATAAAGAGATGGTTAACCATATGAAATGGCAGACTTGCTTATTACAGCCATGGAATGTTTTGTCTGTGATTTAAATGATCAAAAAACATGGTAAATATTACAAGAAAAGAGGAAAAATGCAGTTGAACTTCAACCATGATGAAGAGTGAACATCCTTCACCTTTGCTGAGACTGAAAATAACTCCAATTTCTTTTTGGTGCAAAGAAAGACACTTTTTCTAGAGTTTAGTATTCTAACTCAGCTCATGTATCTCTCAAACATTAGAATCTACTGTCATTCTCAGCCCAGCTTCCAGAAACTTTTCTGGTCTGAGTCAAATGTTGTATATAACGTCAATAGTGAGATGGTACAGGACTTTTCAAGATGGAGGAAGCCCACCAGAGGCTCTTTCTTCCCATATTACAAGCAAAGGGGTTCAGACAAAATGCAAAAGGCAAGTATCTGAGGACTGTGAAAAGGAAACAATCGATTGCAACCAGATAATGAGGAAACCCAAAACTTGAAGTATGATAAGTACCAGTGAATTTTCTAGTTCACTTAGGGTAGCTGAATGGCCTGACTATAGAACTATATAATGGGTATGGGCAGTAAAAATTGCCCAGACGACCAGGTACAGAACTGTGAGTTAGAAGTTTCAAGGGAATACCTGAAGTTTGGGGTTATTGCCTCACCCAGACTTTCTCTGAGGATAGTCCCAGTTGTGATTTTTGTATTTATGTGGTACGGACAGTAACAGTGGCAACATATGGCCTGGGCACACAGAATGCCAAAGGGAAAGCCTGCAGTTGAAAAATGGCAGGGGCTGGAAGGACTCTCTGATCTTCTGTCTCTTACCTAAAGCAGGTCATAGAAACAGGAGGTGCTAGACTGACTCTGACTTTTCCCTTCTCTCCTGAAGCAGGTCATCAGACCCTATTATAACATGTGCCCTCCCTATCCCTGCAGGGGATATATAGTGAAATATAGTATACTGTGAAATGTAGTATAGAAAGATTCAGTTTTAACCATTTCTTTAGGTATTCATTTCCTTATGAAGGCTTCTATGCCACATTTTAAGTGCTTAATAGCTACCTGTGGTCAGTGACTACCATACTGGGAGCACCACAACCATAGACTGTGGGGTCTGGGGTATGGAAGACTGATTTCTTCCTTATCACTCTAGGCCGATTGTAGGTTTCTGTAAATCAAAAAAAGAATACTTACTATTTCTGAAGATTAAACCAAATGATGTGTATAAATGCGTGTCAGTGTGTTGGACACACAGTAAATACAAAGTAAGTATTAGCTATAATGATAATTATTGTTAGAAACTGACTACTAGACAAACAGGACCATTTAACTTTTCTTTGAAATAATCTACTCCAGGGTTAAGTAATAATGTATTTTGGTGACTAGAACATTATTTTAATTTATTTCTCTCTCAACTCCCTCCCTGAGATTTGGGCGTTAGTGGACCATTAGAGGATACTGGGAAACTGTCTCATTTATTTTTATAATTCCATGAAACACAGAAGGGTATGGCCCATTATTCCCACTTTATTATTTTTTTATATCTCTGTGTTTGCAGTATGTGAAAAAGTATGAGATAAGCTGGAGTTTTGGGGAAAAAACTTTTATAAATATACTGTTCTTAAATATAAAATCATTCTTTAAATAATTATCAAAAAATTAACCCATTTGGCGTAGAGTGCGTTTATACATAGAGAGAATGGTGGTAGGAATATAGAAGATAGAAAGGGGATTTTAATAATACCAGGGATTCCTAGGCTGCAACTTCAGGATAAGCATACTTTTTTATTTGTTTTTATTCCTTTGGTTTCACTAGGCACCATTCTTCATAATATATTTACTCAAGATCCTTCCTCACTCCAGAAATATGGTTTACAATTCAAGTCTTTGATGATCTGAAGAGCTATAGTACACTTCATTACAGAGTATACTTAAAGAGAGGATGAGCTTCAGTTGGGGTGACCTGTTACACCCAGCTCATCCATTACAGCTCTTGTCACAACTGTTTACTTTTTCACACTGTGCTGGAGCCATTAAGAAGGAGCACGAAGGTAGGATTGGCTACATGCTGTTCTCCTCTTGACCTGCCAGGGAATTAATCTTGAATGCTCAATTTAATGCTTTCTAACAATGACTGCTTGGGGGTGGTGATGGTGGAACTCTGTTGCATTAAAAAAAATCCACCCATTTAAAACACAGAACTTAATTTCACTGGCATATGTATTTATCACTTTATCTTTGATAGGGAAATCATAGCAAAATGTCCACATATATCTTCACCACTATTCAATGGAGCCAATAATTGCTGATGCTAAAGGCTTACTTACAAATTAAGATGGAAAAATATTAGTAAGACAGAAATTTTTAAATATTCATTGCAAGTGATAATTTATGGAGGATTTTAACTTTCTACCAGCAATTTGAGAGAGGACTTTAAAGTTTTATATTCATCAAATTCAATTAAAGAATCTTTTCTATTTTGTACACTTTCAAGAAGTTACATGAAACTCATACAGAAAAGATGAAGCTGCATAAAAATATATATTTATGTATTCTCTTTCCTGAAGTTCATGGGAATAAACAAAAAGAAAAATATATATAAAATATAATTCACAATGAAATTAGACAACAAATACAACCACAATCATGGACTATGAACACAGTTTTCTCAAGACAGCAACATTTGTTCCAAACTGAGATTTTAAAAATACCAATAAATTCTTGCAAACTTCCCTATCAGAGAATTCATTTTTTTTCTAAGGGGAGATAACTTGAGAGACCCCCATAATCACCCTGCTAAAAGAGTGAGGACTTAGAGGATAGGAATCAAGGGCAAAGAAAGGTACTTGTAGAGTTGTGGGTACTTGTAATATCTAGAGATGTGCTGGAGACAAGTTGTATAGTTGAGAAATGAGGAAACACAAACACAAACAAACTGCAACTTGATGGGGAAACTACCATGAGTCTTCTGAGTCTCTGCCTCAGAGACTTGCTGTCTTAGAAGAGAAAGATTCTTTTAGAGCAGAAGGTACATTATTGAGAAAGCTTCTTTCTCAATTAGTCTCAACTTCCCACATGCATGCTTTGGCTCATCCTTGTGGTGAGCAAGCAGAAAATCACACACAGACACTGGTGTGTCTGGTAAATGACTGGTACTCAGTAAGGATCCAACAGGGCACCTTTCACACAGGGCATACCATTACACTTCCCTGTCTCCCATCAAGAAAAATCAAAAGGTACACCAAAAGCAGTAAATACATATCAGGAGGCTGGAAATAAAGACTACAGACAACTAAGTCATATTCTTAAAAAAGGAAGAAAACATGGACTCTTTGGTAGGTGGGGAGAATATTGAAGAAGAACAAGAGATGCAAGAAGAGGTTAGATAATTAAACAGATGAAAGGCAACCTGGCCACGATTTACAAAGAAATTAAAAACAGCAATAAAACCATTATTAAAGAAAAGGAAACCATATCAGAAACAGCTAGAAGTTAGCCATATCAGAAACAGCTTAGATACTGCTAAAAATAGAAACAAAGACATGAAGCGCTAGCATAAAAAATGAATGGAAATAAAACTAAAAATTATGAAATGATATTAGGTATGAGACAAAGAGTACAATACAGCAGGTCCTTGAAAAAAGTTTCTTTCAACAAAGGTTATAACCTTTTGTTATAACACTGATGGGAATAAATGACAAGACCTGCTTTTATTATAGGTCATATTGCTTAAAGTCACAGTTCCCTCGAACCTATTGATGACACTCAGTGAGGACTTACTGTATCCTCAAAATAGAAAGGAAAAAATTAGCATTCAAACTAACAAAACAAAAAACCAAAAACAAAAAATGTCCAAATCTCCCAAAGGCATAATAAAAGAAAAATTTCCCCTGATAAAGGACATTCTCTACCTGTAGAACCAAATGGCAGTCTTTTTTTTTAAACTAAAGCTAGTTATAAAATAGTATAAAAATGATACATTCAGTTGAAATATTTGAAAGGATAGAGAGAGAATTCTGATAGTGTTGAAAGAAGTATTAAATCACCTACAAGATATAAAAATTAGACTGGCCTTAGCAGTATCTCTCCAGAAGGGACAGCAGCAATGACTGCTGATTTTTAAAAGACAATCAAAACTAATAGCCCATGTTTACCACATTTAAAGACAAAGGAAGTCACATTTAAAGACAGAAGAAATGTGTCATCCTCACAGGTGTGAGGTGGTATCTCATAGTGGTTTTAATTTGCATTTCCTTGATTATAGGTGATGTTGAGCATTTTTTCATGTATCTGTTGGCCATTTGCTTTTCTTCTTTGGAGAAGTGCCTTTTGAGCTCTTCTGCCCATTTTTTGATTGGGTTATTAGCTTTTTTTTTGTTGAGTTGTGTGAGTTCCTTGTAAATTTTTGTTATCAGTCCTTTATCAGATGTTTTGTGTGCAAAGATCTTTTCCCAGTTGGTAGGGTGTCTGTTAGTTTTGGTTAATGTCTCTTTTGCTGTACAGAAGCTTTTTATTTTGATATAATCCCATCTGTTTATCTTGTCTTTCACTTCCTTCACTTTGAGGGATGTGTCCTTCAAGATTTACAAATGCTGGAAAGGATGTGGAGAAAAAGGAACTTTTCTACACTGCTGGTGGGAATGTGAACTGGTCCAACCACTATGGAAAGCTGTATGGCGATTCCTCAGACTGCTAAACATGGAGCTTCCATACGACCCAGCAATCGCACTTTTGGGAATTTACCCAAAGGATACAAAAACACTAATCCGAAAGGATACATGCACCCGTATGTTCATTGCGGCACTGTTCACAATAGCAAAGATATGGAAGCAACCCAGATGTCCAAAAATAGATGACTGGATCAAGAAGATGTGGTACATATACACAATGGAATACTATTCATCGTGGAAAGAAGATAAACACATGCAATTTGCAGCGACATGGATGGAATTAGAGGGGATCATACTCAGTGAAATAAGCCAGAAAGAAAGAGAAAAATATCGAATGGTTTCACTTATAACAGGACTATAAGGAAACCAAATAG
>PVIJ01021410.1:0-18567 GCA_004024925.1 Scalopus aquaticus | reverse complement strand
TCAAAGTAATAATTGATTACATCTAAAGAAGGTACAATTTCAATACCTGATACTTCAGATTCTTAGAAGTATACTAGCTGCTATCATATTCTCCTTTTCCAAATTCCTTTTGAAGACAACCCATCCTTCTCCACTCCAAGCAGCCTCCCTCCTCTCTCTCAGCATGGACACACACTCTGGATGCCCACCCGAGGGTGCTCCTAGTGACCAAGACGAGGGGGAGTTAAAATTAAACATAGAGGCTGATAACAAGGAAATAGGGCTTTTCTCGGGATTTACTGTTTGACGGAGGTGAAAGGCAGGCAAAAAACAAGGGAAAGAGAGATTGTCATTGATGCATATGTGATATGGGAGTCAGCCACCCATATACCTGGGTGAGGCATGTTCTGAGCAGGAGGAGACAAGGTACAAAGGTCCTGAATCAGAAACATGTCAGGTGATTTTGAGGATCAACTGGTGGTTAGCGGCTGGAAGGGCCTGAGAGAGGGGAAAATGATAGAAAATGAGATTTGACAGCGACCATCATGACAGACATTGCAGGTGATTGTAAGAATTGTCCTTTACTCCAAGGGAACTGGAACTGTTTTGAAGGATTTTGAACAAGACAATTATATTGAATGGGAAGCATATATTTAGTTCTGGTCCAAGCTTCTTAGCAAATAGCTCCTAAAGCCTATGGTATCTCCAGAGTGTGAAGTACCTTTTGTTTGCTAATGAGATGACTGGTGGTTGGGGCTTCTCTAGAGAACTTCAAGGTGGGAGCTTGTAGGAGGGAACAAACATATGACTAGGTGGTTAGAATCTTCATCTGCACTACCTGACTTTGAGGGAGGGAAACAGAGCTCGGATCAAGTTGCTCACCAACAGGCAATGATTTACTCGGTCACCCTTATGTAATGCCACCTGCATAAACATACCTCTATATGGTGGAGTTCATGAACCTTCCAGGTTGGTGAACACCTGGAGGTGCTGGGAGGCTGGTGCACCTGAAGGGGTCCTGGCAGGCCCATGCCCCTTGTCCGGCACGTTGCCCTGTGCGGCTATTACATTTGGCTGTTCCTAGTTGTGTGTTTTCATCATAAACCAGGAAGTAAAGCTTTTTCCTGAGTTCTCTGATCCATCCCAGTAAAAGAGCAATCTTGAAGGCTTCTGTGGCTGACCATAGCTTCATAGAGCAGAGACAACCCGATACACATCAGGGAGGCCTAACTACATCTTTTTGCGTCAGATGTGTCAGTCAAAAAAGCTCAGGAGGCATCTTCTTGGTGGCACAAAGGGTTAAGTCCAGCAAAATGAAGCTATCAGCAGCCACTACAGCATGAGTTTGATCCCCAGCCAGGGAGCTAAGTACATGGCGCAGCAGACCTCTCCTGTCTCTCCTGTCTCTCCTGCTGCTCCCCTCAGCAGTGTATTTCAGTCAATCTGCCTTTTCAGCCCCCCACTCTCTGGTGAATCCTTTCACCATTCCCTCCTCCACACCTCTGGCCTACATCTCTGCTCTTGTATGCAAAAATACATTTTTTTTAAAAAAAGAGAATGCAAAAGAGCTCAGGAATGACACTAACAAATTTGAAAGGCTCACCTTGGCTGCTGGATTCCACTTGGAACTTGACAACCAAAGAATTGATTATAGTATTAAATGGGGGTGGGGAGAGGTGAAGATGCCACCCACCAAAACTGTATTTTCAAGGTTTAACTACTTTTATTTGTTCATAAGTATTTAGATCTATAGATTTTGAATAATTATTCATTTTCATATAAGCCTTTTAAAAATTGAATACTGACAATTCATTGAAATAAAATTTTTAATTTTTAAAAAATCACAAGCTAAATATAAATTTTTAAAAACTTAAGTTCCATGTTAGTGTGGATGTATGGAAATGAACATAATGTGGGGGAGAGGGCATTACAGTCAGAGAGCCTCCTAGAGTAATGTTCTCTGAGAATTAAGTAAAAAATCAAAACCAGAAAAAAACACCAATTTTCAAAAAGCATGAAATTGATGGAGCTAAAGTAGACAGGGCAAAAGAAACAGGAAACAGCTGAGTTCTGGGTAGAATTACTAGTAAAGGGACCGAGGACTCTCTGATAGGCTCACGGGCTGCACAGAAACCTCAGCAAAGGGTGGGGTAGGCTAAGGGAGGGGCTGAGATTTCGCCCCCTCCTCTGGCTGTCACCCCCTTGCCCTCAGGAGGCCTTTGTGACAAGGTCCTGGCTCTACGATAGGGCCTGGGATTTTAGGCCCCCGGTGCATACCCAGGGCTCAGTTGCTCAAGTGCAGCTGTGCAATTCAGACCATGGAGAATTTTCTCTTGTTTCTGAAGAGTGTTTTGAGTAGTTGGCTGAGCTCCAGCTGCAATTGCTGAGTGATTAACACCAACTTTGTTTCCTGTGTGGACTGGAGCTCTTCTTCCTGCTGGTTCCCTGCATCCAGAGTACTCCGTCCTTACCACCGCCTAGGAAAGACAGAAACATCAGGAAGGTAAGAAGCCCTTGGGCCAGACCCAGTGCCACAGGGTTGTCTAGTTTATTATTTCCACTCTTCCAAGTAGGTGAGAGGCTTGGGGCAGGGAGAGAATAGATCATCTGTTGTCAGGAGGAAAAGAAACTCGTGATTCTGGAGACAAGCCAGGCCAAGGAGAGGTGAGAATGGGCACTAGAATTTCTGTCCGAAGATCTTGGACCAAGGGTGCAGATCAGTGGAGTTTCCAGGGCAAAGTCCCAAATGGTGCTCAAGGACTCGGTGCCTGAGAGAGATGGCCTCTGCAGGTGGCCAGGCTCCCGAGTACTGTTCCCCAGGTATCCTGCTGTTGACAGGAAAAAAGGCCACCTTCTCACACCGCATACCCCTTGGTGGGCAGTCCCTGGCACAGAGAGACTATCCTGGGCATTGATAGAGGCAGCTGAGAGTCAAGCCCAAGTTCAGTGATGGCCACAGAGGAACCAAAGGGAGGAGATTAAGGGTTGCCCTTCATCAGACTCCTACTAGAGTTGGCAATAGTGGACCTCAAGTTAGGTCCCTGATGTGTGGAGGTCAAAGAGCATAGGAATGTCATGGACATCAAAGAGATCCCAGGTTGGGAGGTAACAATTAAATCCAGTTATATCAGAAGTAACATCTATACCATGAACATGGCCTTGAGTGTTAAAGGCATCCAGGATCCAGGAAGGTCTGCAGCAGCAGATGCAGAAGAGAGCCATTTACAGGAGTGACTTGGAAGTTTGAGAACCAGAAGTTGACAGTTTCCCAGAACCAATCACCAGCCTATGTGCCTCCTCTGCTCTTTCAAGACTGGGCCACTGACAGTATTCTTGATGACTGTCTGGCTGATGTGTTCCATGCAGCAGACACCTTGGCCTCTTTGGGAACAAACATATCCAGAGTAATTCAAGAGTAGAGCTACCAAAGAAAGTTCCTTCATTAACTGATCATTAATGAGCAAAACCCTGCATGCAAAGAAAACCTGAACAAAACGGCTCTGTCCCTGGGGTATTGGGCCGACTCCATGCAGGTGTTTGAGTTGTGTTCAATGAGGGTACAAGAAGGGATTCCTATTAGACTGGGGGAAGGTTGAAATGTCCTTTCTTGGGCAGAAAACAAAACACTGGGCCCTCCCCAGTGGCGCAGCGGTTAAGCGCTGCGCTGTGGAGCTGTCGGCAGCGGCAACGTGAGTTCGACGCCCGGACGGGGAGAACCCCACATGGCGCGGCAGACCTCTCCTGCCTCGCCCGCTGCTCCCCTCAGCAGTGTATTTCTGATCTGCAGGTGAAATTGTCCACACAGTTTACTCTCAGGTGTTTTTGTGGCCAAAACTTAGTCAAGAATAATGCCGTGATCCCTGCCTCAGTAGCCACAGTACCATATTACTCAGGCCATGGTGATGAGCTGCTTAATGTTTCATGAATATTTCTGTTCCCCCTGATGAGGCTGATAATATCAGTGCTGACAAATATCCAGCTGCCATTTTGAACTGCTAACACTGAAGAGAGCAACTATTCCAGATAGGTATCATAGTCCTGTGACCAATTGCCCCTCTACAGCCTGGTGTCTCCCAGGACCTGAGAAAGAAGAAACCATTCCAGGTTAATGATGAGGTTGTTCCATGTGGGACAGCCTCAGATTTTCCAATGATATGAAATTGATGGAGCTAAGTAAAGATGGCAAAGTATCCAGGAAATAAAACGAGTTCTGGGTGAAATTACTAGTAAAGGGACCGAAGACTCTCTAAAAGGCTGAGGGGCGGCATTGCAAGGTCAGCAAAGGGTGAGGTAGATTAAGGGAGGGGCTGAGATTTTGCCTCCTCCTCTGTCACCCACTTGCCCTGAGGAGGCCTTGGTGACAAGATCCCTGCTCTCTGATGAGGGCCTGGAATTTTAGGTCTGAAGTGCATGCCCAGGGCTCAGTTGCTCAAGAGTGGCTGTGCGAATCAGATCATGGAGAATTGCATCTTGTCTCTGAAGATCATTTTGTCTAGTTGGCTGAGCTCCAGCTGCAATCGCTGGGTGACTGATATCACCTTTGTCTTCCTGTGTGGACTAGGGCTCTTCTGCCTGCTGCTTCCTTGGTTTAAGAGTACTCCATCCTCACCAGCGCCAAGGAAAGACAGAAACATCAGGAAGGTAAGAAGCCCTTGGGCCAGACCCAATGCCACAGGGTTCTCTCTTCTGCTGTTTCTGCTTTCTCCAGTCATGGAAGACTCCAGTGACGGGAGAAAATATATCATCTGTTGTCAGGAAAGAATAAAACCATATGATTCTAGAGAAAAGCCATGCCCAAAGGGGTGAGAGTGTGCACTAGGATTTCTGTCTGATGATCTCAGACCAGGGGGTGCAGGTCATTGGAAGTTCCAGGGCAAAGTCCCAAGAGGAGCCCAAGCAAAGGATGCCTGAGAGGCGTGTCCTCTGCCAGAGGCCAGGCTCCTGAGCACTGTTGATGGGAGAACCTGGAAGCCTCTGAGCAGGACAGAGTATAGCGCTGCCCCAGGAAGCAGGTCCTACCTGACCTGATGGAGCTCAGAACCTGAAAGTCAGAGAATTTGTGATGCTCGAGTAGAGAGGGAGAGCCATGGTTATTTTGACCCAGAAGATCTCTTTCTGTGACCTTCCAGAAAGGAACACTTTAGAAATGGGGAAAGGGGAAAGAAAGGCTTCAAGTGAGGTTCATGCACACTGACCGTCTGCGGCTAGAGAGAGGACAGTGAGAAATGGGTCCCAGACCCTGTTTCTTCTCATCTCGCAGCACCAAAAAGAGCTGAAGGGGACAAAGAAGCAGAAATAAACTTGGAATTGTGAAAGGTGAGGGGCTGTAGGTCATCCTGACCAAGCATCACCCCATTTCTCTCAACCCCTAGGCCCAGCTCCCAGTTCCAAGGATGTCAGTCAGGGCTCTTCCCTTTAGGCACAGAGCCTTGGGGGAGGCCCCTGGGAGGAGATGGAACCCTGACACCTCCCAGATTCCAGCCTCCATAGGCGGGCTAGGAAATGTGTGCTGCCCTCAGGGACCTATGCAGGAGTGGACCAGCAGGGGGTGGCCTGGGAGCTGGGTCCTCCAGGGGCAGCTGGAGACAAGCAGATTAACCTGCTCAGGTTCCTCTGGGAGGCCCCTGCCCATTCTCCCCCATAGAACAGTGATGAGACCGCAGGATAGAAATGACTGTAAATGACAGGGCACCCCATCTTCAGTCTTCCCTCCACTGTCAGGAGCCAGGTGGCCTGGTGTCTAGAGACAGAACCCCAAAGGGCTCCTAGAGGGCAGGTCCTCAGCCTCCTGTCAGGCCCCGGGTTCATGCCTTTACCATGGGGCCTGGCATCCTGATTTCCAGCCTGCAGAGATTTCCTCCAAGAGCTAGAAGAGGCTCGAGAGCTAATTTGACTTCTGCAGAGGTAAAGAATCTTTCCCCTCTCCTGCATTCAACGGAACCTTGTGTGGAACCCCAGAGTGAGGCTTCTGGGGACACTGGACTCTGGGCACAGAGTAAGGTTAAAACCCTGGGGTGCCAGAGCAGTGCCATTGTGAGCTCAGCCTGGGGCAGTGGAGAAGCCTGGGAAGTGGTTGCCCACCCTGCCTGGCACCCCCCAGTCCCTCTGCTCTTGGTGTACCTTGTGCCTCTGTCTTGTGCAGTCACCTGAGGATGCACCCCGACAAGGACAGCTGCCATCAGCCCTTAGGTCACGACCCCCAGGGCTAGGTGTGGGAAGCAGCAGCTGCCAGAGCCCACCAGCCTTCAGGGAAGTGTGTAGAAGATGGTTCTCCTGCGTGTCTCTGCCAGCTTCCCAGACCAAGCACGCCTCACCTCTGGCCTCTGCCCACTCACCAGGACCCGAGTTTTCCTCACCTTCTGTTAGTCCAGAGTCATACCTGACGGCCTCTGAGCCATCGGACACTTCGTCTGGAGTGCCGCTCCCCACATCCACCTACTCAGTTACCCCATCTCGCTCGCCCCCTGGTTCAGAGTCCTGCCCTCCATTTCTGATGGCCTCTGCTGGCTGATCATCTCCAGACTTCAGCCTGACTCTGCCTCAGTGTGACTCAATGGCTCTGCCAATGGGCACTGCCAGGTACTCTTCTCTACATACTCCTTGGCCCCCTTCGCCCATACAAACCATCTCAGTCCTAGGATGCTCAACTCACCCTTTTACAGCTCTCTGGTTTTAGGATTCCAGGGTTGGCATAGCCTTGAAGCTGTCAGAGTCATCAAATCCTGAGTTACTTCAAGGGTCCCTTCCCAGCCCCCATGTGGGGCCCCATTCTGGGGAGACACTAGATTCCAACAGGTGGAGGCTGATAGCCTGACTTTCATCAGCCCTGACTTCTGGAAACTGCTAGAGATGCTAATCCAGAAGAGAGTGAAGCTGGAAGTGTGGAAGAAGACAGAAGAGGCAGAGGGGTCGAAGAGCCACATAAATTCTTTGGGGAATATGTTCAAATAGCTGGATGACAAAGAGGATATAACGGGTTGCCTACCATTCTGGAGCATGAAAGACAGGTCAGAGGAGCTGCTGGGTGCTAGAAAGCCACCATGTCCGATTTTGGGGGTCTCCTTACAGAAGAATTGTGGACAGCTCCCTTGGGGTCTCCCCGATCTCCACAGGGAGTCCCTCAGGCCCCTGTCAGGGTCTCAGGGTCCCTAGAGGAACTTCCCTCTGTCCTGCTGGGACAATTGTGCAATGTCTTATTGTGCAAATTCAAGAGGTAGCGGAAGCAGCTTCTCGTCATTCACCAGCACAGCCCTTGGTCCAGGCCCCTGTGGTCCAAATCCCACACTTAACTCCTTCTGGACCTAGTCATGGGCTGCACCTCAGGCTCAGGTCAAGACCCAGGTCCATGTCTCCCCCTCTCTCCCACTCCCACCAACTTTACCACCAGCCCAGAGTGACTACTGTGGGGTATCGAGCCCTGGGGCCCAGGTAGGTCACCATCCTCAAAGCCAAGGGCCATTCAGAGCCTGCAATGTCACCTCTTGCAGAAGTAGCTGGAAAGCAGGACTTCAGTCCCTGTGCATAAAGACACAGAAGAAGCCCCCAGCAATGAAATGCCTACATCTCCCAGGACTTTGGCGTCTCCCAGATCCAAGGTCATTGTCAAAAAGAAGGAAGAGGCCCTTAACCAGGTGCCGGCAGAAGTACACAAAAAACATCCTGCGAGCCCATTTGGTCAGGAAGTTCAGGCAGATTCCAAAATGTCACAACCCCCTGGATGGTCATTGCTTCAGACAGGTGACCAGCTGTGCCTTGTACCTTCCCAGACAGTCCAGGGCTCACAGGGAACCAGGACATCTGGTCTCCTTCACCGGCCAGGAACCAAACGAGAATACAGGCCTGGAATTGTCTGCGCTCAGCCCACTCTCTCAAAATATGCTGGACACACACATAAAGAGGCTTTGGGTGAGGCACAGGTGGTGCTTGCCCCTCAACATACTCAAGGTCCTCAATCTCCTCAGCTTGAGAAAGGTTCAACCCTCGCCCCTTCCCCAGCCTGTCTTTTCTAGCCCAACCACCTGTGTATAGGGGGCTGCCTCGAAAGTCGAAGGAGTCAAGACCTTGGGCATCTCACCTCTTTGGGGGAGAGATTGACAGTAACAAAGTCAGGCCCATCCCCACCTGGGAGACTTCCTTCGCAGCCCCCTCACCTGTCTGGGAGGAATCCCGGAGGGCTGTGGCAGGGAGCAACCCTGGTGATGGCCACGGGGCCTCAGAGGCCCCTCTTCCTGGACGGGAAATGAGGCTGCTTCCTGAGACATTCACATGCCCCTTGGGGGGCAGGCTCTGGAATGCTCTGAGGGTTGAGAGAGGCATCCAAGAAACTGAGCCCAAGTTCAATTATGGCCCCAGAGCAGCCAAGGGAGGAGAGCAGGATCATAACTCTCCAGAGTCACACCAGAGCGTGGCAACAGTGGACCTCACTTTAGAACCTCCATCTGCAGAGGTCCAAGAGGAAATGGAGGACGGAGAGTTGATAGAAGTCCCTGCTGGGGAAGAAAACTTTACAAGAAGTCACCTTATAAGTCACCCTAGTTCCCACCTCCACACCATGGGATCCAGGCAGAGCCCCACACCACCGAAAATGTCTGCTACGACAGATGCGGAAGAGTCACGTTTGGAGGCGTGGTTAGGTAAGCTCGAACACCAGAGGGTGACAGGGTCCCAGAACCAGCCTCCAGACCGCGTCCCCGCCGTGCTCCTTCAGGGCTATGAAACCGACGTGATCCTTCAGGACTGTGCCAATGACAGGCTTCTTTGAGACTGCCAGGCTGACGTATTCCATGCGCAGACACCTTGGCTTCTCAGGGATAAGCCATTTTATGGTGGGCGACCAGTGCAGACCGTCCAGCTTCTTGGGGGCTGGATGACTTCTCATCCAAAGTAGAGAGGAGCCAGGGTCGTCACGAGCCCCAGCGCCTGAGGAGCCAGAGAAGGAGCGGGGCAGACGTGGCCCCCCGATTGTGAGGGAAACTACGCCAAGATGTCCCAAGAACACCTAAAGTTGGCAGCGCAGAGGGTTTGTGAAGCCAGGGAGATGAGACACCCTCCCCTGCATGAGGGCAGAGAGCGCCCGAGGAGCTAGCCCTGCCATCTCCCACAGAAAAAAGGGAGGGGCACCTCAAGAAAGTCCCGTCAGGTAAACCATGAGGGACTTTCTGCAGTGGGTCTTCCCGGGCAAAGACAAAGGGCTAGAGCATGACCCCAAAACTGGGAAGCCTGTGTACCCCCTGCCCAGGGCCCCAGGCCATCCGGAAGCAGGTCACTGATGGGCCACGGGGACGCAAAAGCTCTGGCTCTCATGGTGGCCATTGGACGCATCCTAAAGCAGACAATGGCCCTTCACCAAAGTCGTCCCTCCGAGAAACTCCAAGGCACAGAGCGGGGGCATTTCTCCTGCCAGGGTGCTGTCCTGTCAGAGCAAAGGAGACTGAGGAGCAACAGCCCCTCCGCTAACCGAGGCAGCTCTCAGGGCCTCAGCTGCCCTAACAGAAGTGAGGGGAGCAGAAACAGGGAGATGTCACCCAAGAAGCCCAGGTCCCCAGCCAGATACTGCCAGCACAGGTCCAGGGTGCCTGGGGCCTCAGGCCACCACCGCCACTGCCCAAGGTACTGTGTTCATCCAAATTATCCTTCTCCCAGCGTTCCTGATGGGACAGCATTCCTCCAGGGACAGATGCGTTCCATGCGCAGAGGAATAGTGCACATCTGTGTATTAAAGTTTCTTTGGCATCTCGATATTTGTTTGTCAACGTACATTTTTGGTCCCCTGAGAAGGGGTGGTGGCCCCTGTATTTGGGGATGGTCAGGGGTCAGTTTCCCTTTACTGAGGACCCACTTTGACTTCAATGGGACGGCCCCATAGAGGGAGGCTGACGGCTGTGCAGCACACCTGTCTTCATCCTGGGCCCCCTCGGTGAACCCTAGGATTTCACTCAACCTTCTGAAAAAAAACAAAAAAGAAAACAACAACAAAAAAAAAACAACAGGAAAGAGGCAGAACTTGCCAAGATGAACAAGACTCCTTAAGACTAACGCCAGAATCTACCTCAGTCATTGTCTCCTGCTTTCTTGCTGCTTGAACTTGGGCTATTCCAGCGGATGGGTGTGCAGAGGCTGAAATTCTTCTCAGGCCTCAAAAAGTGTGGGAGATGCCTACACAGAGTTGGGGTAGAAGGTGCTGACCCTGAGCCCAGAACTGGGAATCATCATCCCCTATGTCTCTGTGAGAATAGATGACACATGGCTGAGTCTGTTTTCTCTTTCTGATGCAAGGATTTGGGGTTTGAAGTGGGGGTGTGTCCGGAGGTGCTGAGAAATGTCTCCCCATTTCCGAAAGGAGGGACCGATCCTACTGGGCAGTGGAGCAGGAGAGACTATGCACTGCCCCCTCTGCATGTGTGACACTGTGAACAGAGCAGGAGGGGGTGCAGGAAGCAAGGTGGCCCGGGGTTGACCGGAAATAGTAGGGTGACCCAGCCCAGGATCCCACTGCCTGCTACAAGCATATCAGGAAGGAGACACTGGGGGTCAATGACTAGCATGCCCCCAGAGACCCCACACATGCCAACAGCAGAGCCCAGACCAGACGAGCCACCTGCTGCTCCTCAGAGCAAGTCAGGTCCCCAGGGGAGCAGAGCGCTCAAGCAGAAAGATTCAAGTCCCTCACAAGGGATCTCTAAGGAGTCTGAAAGGGACTGGGGAGCTCAGGAGGGACTCAGGGCCTTGGGGTCTCACTTGCCACCAAGGACGGCTCCCAGAGAACAGGAGAGGCTTTCATGGCTTAGATCCTGTGGCAAGTGTCTCTGGGCTTCCAGCCTCTTGCCTCAGAGACTAGTGTGGAAATTGACTCTCAGTCAGGACTGTCCCGAGCAGGCCTCAGGGACCTGTCCCAGTCCGGCGCAGGTGAGGCTGAGCCCCGGGCTGCTGCTGCACTGGCCCCGCTCGCCACCTGTGGCCTGGATGCTGGAAACACAGAGGATGTTCCTGCACGTGTCTCATCATGGGGCCAGGGGAGCATCTCGGGGTGTCACTCCCCAGCTGGGGCTCCCCTTGTGGAGGCTCCTCATCCCATACACAGGCTCACCCTGCCCCCAGCACTGTCAGTGACCCTGATGCGGGACCTGACCCAGGACACAGGGCAGAGGGGACACAGACCAGCTCTGGGCAGTTTCTCCCTGAAGTCAGTGTGTGGGCCCCTCCCGGGCACGGCGGAGACCCACGCAGAGACCCCTGACAGAAACACACCAGCCCTCTCCCAGCCCTGCACAGATTCCCGACAGCAGTTTCCCACACACGGACCTCCCACACAGAGTCTGCCACAGAACCTCGCAGACCTCGGGGGCCTTCTCAAGGTGCCTGAGCCTACAAAACCAAATGATCCATTAAGATGTGTATAAATACACAACAGAATAATATTTAGCAATCAAAAAAAGATAAAATCCTACCATTTGCAGCAGCAAAAATGGAACTGAAGGGATTATGCCAAGTTAAATAAGTCAGAGCAGACAGACACATACCAGCTGGCATCGCTTACATGTGGAATACAGAGAAACCAATCCAAGGACCAGAGGAAGACATGCTTCAAAACTAACCCTGCAAACTGACTATGGCACTGAAGCATCCAGAGGGAACAACAAAGTGGGGAGGGAGCATGTAGCGCCAGCAGGGCACCAGTCAGCTTCTCTCTGATTCAGGTAGTCAGGTGAAGGACGAGTTCTGGAGCCCTGGGTGCCTTTTTTAGGCTTTTAATGATCTTTCTGCAGTGAGGCAACCAGATACAGGGCAGGTAAGGAGGGCCAGGTGTCCAGAAGGCTCGCAGGTCTCCTAGACCTGGCAAATTTTCACTTTGGGGGCTTTCGGCGTGGTCTCCTGGCCATTCCCTCTGCCTCTGCCTCTGCCTCTGCCTCTGCCTCTCCCTTTTCTTTTGCCTGTTGCACTCCAGCTCTCTGCTGTTCGCTTCTGTAACGCTGCTCTTATGTAGTGTCTCTCCAGACCCAGGTGTGCCCGCTCATGCACACGCAGGACACCACGAGGCTCAAGTGCAAGACTGCAGGTGTCCATCATCAAATCTAACGTTGGTAGGGCGGAAAATCCTGATACCTCTTTCATTTACCCTACAGAGCAAAATGGACTATGGTGGTGGACTCCTGATGGTTTGGTCGTGGGTGCACTGTAGTAACTCTACATTACAAGTGGTGGGGAGGATCCTTACAACATATTACTTTCATGGAAGGAGACATGGAGGCAGGTTTTCTATGGAGCTGGGCAGACGGGTAAAGCATTCTGGAGCCCTTAGTGGCGTTTTCAGGCTTTTAATGATCTTTCGCAGTGAGGCAACCAGGTCCAGGACAGGCAGGGGGCGGGGAGCCAGGAGGCTGGCAGGTCTCCTAGCCCCAGCGAATCTTTACTCTTTCTGGGCTCTCTGGTGTTCTCTCATGGCCTCTGCAAGCCGCTGCATGGTTCTCTGCAGCCACACTCCATTTTCTGCTACCGCTGCTGCTTCTGTTCACCTTTTGGGACTGTGCCCTTATAAGCTCAGTCTATCCAGAACCAGGTGTGCCCACTCACGTACACCCACACCCTACCTCAGGTGCCACCATAGGCATGTGTGCCGGCCAACATGGGTCTATCACTGATGGGAAGGCAGAAAATCCTGATAATTCTTTCATTTACCCCACAACCACCAACAGAGTAAGCAACATTTCTTCAATTAAAAAAAATAAAGATAACACTGGTCAACAGTGAGATCATGATTGACTTAAAAAGGCCCCAATCTGTAGTATCTTGGTGTGCTGAACATAAATATAACCCTGACAATTTTTTATTAGCTCTCGTTTTGAAGTTATTTCATATAATTCATTTTATATGAAATTTATCCTGAAATATATCACTATGTAAATTTATCCTGTAGGACTGAAGCAAAATCCTAAATCAGCCTAGAATTATGTCATATCGCATCGCGTTGCATAATACCATGATGCACATGTCATCCAGAGTTGATTGCTTGATAAGGACTCCAACAATGGGATCTTCTAGAAGATGTCACAATTACTTTCTATCGAAAGAACCACCAGCAGTTGGAGCCTTGTATCAGAAAGGAAAGTACTCTGGTATTCTGTTCTGATATTGAGGGCCTCATGAAATCACCCATGACCCTCAAGAATGGAGACTATTTCTAGATTCTTTGAAACTGAGTCTTAAGGCTGTGCTTTTGCACAATGGAAACCGTCTTCTAGTGGCATGTGCTGTCCACATGAAAGAGACATAAAATAACTTAAAGCAGCTACTGAATTTGATTGAGTATAACAAGTACAGCTGGTATGTCTGTGGTGATTTGAAGCTAGTTGCCCTTTTAATGGGACTGCAGCGGGGATATACAAAATATTTGTGTTTCTTATGTGAGTGGGATAGCCAAGCAAGTGAATTGCACTACTTGCGGAATGAATGAACTCGCAGACAAAATGTAGCAGTTGGAGAGAAGACTATTCAGCACCCAGCTCTGGTCGAGGCTCACAAAATCCTGCCACCACCCCTTCACATCAAGCCAGGTGTGATGAAGAAGTTCGTGAAAGCCATGGACCAGACCTCACCAGCTTTCCGATATCTGCATGAAAAATATCCTCAACTCAGCGAAGCAAAGAGGGAGTTTTTGTGGGTCCTTAGATTCGAGAGCTCTTCAAAGATGACCAGTTCAACAAATTGCTGCAGGGTGATGCGAAATAAACATGGAATGCTTTTCACCTAGTGTCTACAAACTTTCCTGGGAATGTTAGGGCACAAAACTACAAAGACCTACTAGAAGACCTGCTGATGCAGTATCAGAAACTTGGCTGCAATGTCTCTAAAGATCCACTTCCTTCATTCCCATTTGGATATCTTCCCTGAAAACTGTGGTATGGTTAGTGATGAACATGGCAAAGCTTTTCATCAAGATATTGCATCAATGACCTAATAAATGTTCAATCTTGGAGTATGATCCGTGTGCACTTGAGAAAATTGTGTATTCAGATTTTTGGGGATTTAGTGCCCTATAGATACCTGTTTAGCCCATGTGATGAAGGTCCTTATTTAGAGCTTTAGTGTCCTTGTTTATTTTTTTTTTGTCTTGTTGATCTGCCCATTGGTGCAAGTGGGGTGTTGAGATCTCCTACTATATATGTATTTTCTCTGATGTCCCTTTTCAGGGATGATAATAATTGTCTTATATATTTTGGTGCTCCTTCATTTGGGGAGTATATGTTGATGAGCGTTATATCATCCTGATGAATTGTCCCCTTTATCATGAAGTAGTGACCATCTTTGTCTCTTTGTACCTTTTTTATTTTGAAGCATAGATGTCTCTGCCTTCTTTTCAGTCCGTTTGCTTGTAGGATTGTTTCCCAGCCTTTTACTTTCAATCTGTGTTTATCTTTTGTAGCTAAATGTGTTTCCTGTAGACAGCAGAAGGTTGGGTTCTCTTTGATGATCCATTTTGCTGTTCTCTGCCTTTTTATTGATGAGTTTAGTCCATTTACATTTAGAGTTAATATTGATACCTTGGCATCTATATTTGCCATTCTATTTGTCTTTTTGTGTTTTCATTTCTTGTTTTATTCTGATCTTCTTTTTCATTCTTCTGTTGGTTTTGGCTTTAGGACTCCTTGTAGTATTTTTTGGAGTGGGGGTTTAGTCATGACGAATTTCTGAAGTCTCTGTTTATCTGAGAAGGTCCTTATGCTTTCTTCATAGAGGAAGGCGATCTTTGTGGGGTAAATTATTCTTGGTTGGCATTTATTGTCTTGGAGTTTGTTGACTATGTCCCTCCATTCTCTTCTTACCCATATTGTTTCTCCGGAGAGTCTGATGTCATCCTGATTGGTTTTCCTTTATACGTTATTTGTTTCCTTCCCCTTGTCAGTTTCAATATTTTTTCCTTATCCTGTACTTGTGTGAGTGTTACTATCATATGCCCAGGTGTAGTTCTTCTAACATCATGTAATTTGGAGTTCTTTTTGCTTCTTGTATGTCTATTTTCATACTTGGAAAGTTTTCTTCTATCACCTCCTTAAATATTTTCTCTGCTACTTGGACCCTCTCCTCTCCTTCTGTGATTTAACTCCTATATTTCCTTTCTTCATGGTGTCAGAACTCTCACAATTAGAGAGTTCTCTAATTGCTTTTTCATTTTTTCCCTTCGTGCTTCTGTTTCCTTTTCCTTTTTGGTTCTTTTATTATTTGAATCTTCGAGATTGCTGATACAGTCTTCCATGTGATCGATTCTGCTTTCATTGCTTTTCCCCGTGTTCTTTCATTCTTCTGGTAAACTCTTATTCTCCTTCTTTAGGGTCTCGATTTCATTCTTCAGATCATTATTTTTTTCATTTCATTTTTTTCCTATAAGTATGATGATTTTAAATTCTCTGTCTGAGAGGCAGAGCTCTTCCATGTCATTATTGTTGAATTCTGACGCTTGATTTTCTTTTTGCGTTGTGTCCATCCCCTGAGGGCTTGCTTTGTTATTTGTATTTCTCTTTCTCCCTGTTTGTCTTCTGATTTGTTGTAATTGTTGGGCAATTGTGGCACCAGTACTGGCAGGCATGTCTTTGGGGTACTCCATCCTGGATGTTGAAGGCTGATGGTCTGATCAATTCCGGTCCTGTTAGGCCAAACCACCACTGCATAGTGATACTGTGGGTATGTTGTCTGTAGAGATCCTCTTCCTCTGTTTTAACTCCAAAGGTCCAGAAGGTGGTTGTGTGGTTCCCACTTCCAACGGTGGTGTAGAGGCTGTGCTTTACCAGGGATGGTGATGGTTGGTGGTCTCAGTGCCAGCTCTACTCAGTTCAGAGAACCCTAGCACTGAGGGCTATGGCCGGTCTGCACTAGCTCCCTGCAGGCTATCCTACCCAACCGGGACTCACTTTTTCAGTTTCAGTGGGCAACAACAGTATTTTCTGCTATTGCACCTGCGAGTGCTACTACTCACAGCCAGTATTGTTAGTGGTGATGGAGGTTGTGGTGTAGCCATGAAGCCTACTCCAGTGCGTGCTAGGATTGGGTCCGAAAACCCACGGCCAGAGGCGGGAGACTGAACTTGCTCTGCGCAGGCTCTACTCCTGGCCTGGCACTCACTCTCTCTCAGTTGGATTGGGCGATGTACGTTGGACCTTTCCCCTAGGTTGCCCGGGAGTCTGCTTCCCGACTCAGGCCTGGGGGCCCAGCCTGAGAAGGAGGCAGTGGAGTGGGGGTAGTCGATCAATCCGGGTTCCCCTCAGTCCCTTGTAACTCCAGCACAGTCGCCTGGGGTGTAACTTGATCCTGGCAGTGAATCTCCCATCCAGGAACTCACCTGGTACAAATGGAGTGGGGACAGTTCCTTGTGCCTAAGAATTTGCTTCCCCAGCAAGCCTGGGGGCTCAGTCAGCAATGGTGGCAGTGTGTGGAGATGGTTGGTCAATCTGGGCTCTACTCAGTCCCTGAATAAAAACCCCTGCAGAAGGCACCTGGGAGTGTAACTTGCTCCCAGTGACTGAACTCCTGTCTGGGAACTCACCCAGTATCGTTGGAGTGCACGAATGGGGACAATCCCTTCCCCTAGAGCGCCTGAGAGTCTGCTTCCCCATGAAAGCCTGGGGGCTCAGCTATCGATAGCAGCAGTGTGTGGAGGCGGTCGATCAATACGGGCTCTCATCAGTCCCTAAATAAAACCCCCTGGAGCAGTCACTCAATCACTGTCTCTGTCTTCATAGTACCCTCTCCTCTGTGTATTCATATTGTCTCCTCTTTTGTCTGTCTCAAATACTCCTTTGCTCTTCTTCCAGAAGGACATTTGATGTATTTAGGACCCACTAGAAGAATGTAAGATGAAATACCAATCTTAAGAGCTTTGATTATATCTGCAAAGACCTTTATTTCCCAAATGAAATAATAATCACAGGTTCTAAGGATTTCATAAAGGTGGTTGAGCAAATACCAATCAGAAGAAGATATCAGGAGGAGTTGTAGTATGCAGAGACCTTTAGTTGGCTCTGGACATTAGGATATGCTGGAGTTTTATAGGGTAGAAAAGTCTCAATTGTAGGGAAAATAAATTTTACCTTGTTGGCATCAGCACAAGTAATTCACCACAGGCTCAATAACTCATTACCATGTGAACCCAAGGTGATTTTGCTTTGTCAGTTTCATGTGAAAGAGAAATTTTCTCTACAAAGTAGCAGCTTTCTTTTGTCCATTCACTTCTATTGCAGGAGGTAATAAGATTGGTCACAATGGCACAGGACTGTAAAACCTACACATCAGAGACTAGAGATAAAATTTCATTAGACAGAACCCACAGTCAGTTCAGTATTACAGTGTGAGCCACAGAGTGATCAAAGAGGAAGTGTAAATCGAGTGTCCACATAGGGTAGATGCTGCAGTGCATTGTACATGGCAAACTCAGAGCACCAAATGAACTTTGACCCAAAAGCATCCTCACGGTTCTAAATTGCTAGGTCAAAATATCCAGACAAATGCTACAGACTAATGGACCTCCTAGTGAGGATAAAAGCAAAGAGACTTTATCTTTTTATCAAAAGCCATTGACTTCTGCTATGTTTTATTATCAGATCCTGTGCTAGATTCTGCGAACAAAAATTTGCCTAGTTCAACTCTTCTAGGTGTAGGGGCTAGATGGTTCTAGGTGGTTCAGGAGAGCTCCGATAACCTGATAAAATAGCTGAGGCCTGAAGGATTCAGACCTGTCAGTGAAGAAAAGTCAAAATGCAAATCCCAGAGGGCGCTGAGGTATCTGATAATGAGAAGGAAGCGAACAGGACATTTGGGAGGATTACTTGTGGATGTTGTGACTTTGGATTTTTCTTGGACAATAATAAAGAATTTGATTTCAAAATTGAGCACACCGGACCCTTCATTTCTAAGAAGATTTAAATTGTGCTTTTGAATATCTCCCTAAATAATCCCATAATGGTATAATTTAAAGGTATAATTTAAAGGTATAATTTAAAACTTGGGACGAGATTATGATTCTTTAATTGTATTAGTTTGAGAAATATATAATTTCCTTATGTCCTTAATCCTAATATGTCATTAAACCTCATCAATTTTCTGTGATTAGATCTAACTTAGGATGGCTGATAGAATAGAATATTGGTTGTCACCCTCGAATATGAAAAGCCTTCCAGTTAATTAAATGAGCAATTTTTTTCCCCTGACTTCTGGGGTGAAGATATAATTTGTTCACCAGCAGTTCGAAGAGTACCCTCATAAAAATGGGAGAAGGCTATTCCTGATCCTCTATGGATCTTTTTCTTGAGGGCATAACCATACTCCATTGATGTTGGATTTAATGGAATAATTCAAAGGGTTAAGCGATTTATTTATTTATTTATTTTTATATTTTTATTGTTATTTATGTATTTTACATTTTGTATTCCCCTTGGGTAGCCCACCACCAATTCACCTGTGATCCATCTCCATGGTCCCTTGTGTTCTTTTCTATTCCATTTTGTGCCATCATCCTTCCCTCCCCACCCCCCCGATGAGTGTCTCTCTCCTATTTGGTTTCCCTATAGTCCTGTTATAAGTGAAACCATTCGATATTTTTCT
>PVIJ01021409.1:0-18569 GCA_004024925.1 Scalopus aquaticus | reverse complement strand
TCCGAAAGGATACATGCACCCGTATGTTCATTGCGGCACTATTCACAATAGCAAAGGTATGGAAGCAACCCAGATGTCCAAAAATAGATGATTGGATCCAGAAGATGTGGTACATATACACAATGGAATACTATTCAGCATGGAAAAAAGATAAACACATGCAATTTGCAGCGACATGGATGGAATTAGAGGGAATCATACTCAGTGAAATAAGCCAGAAAGAAAAAGCAAAATATCGAATGGTTTCACTTATAACAGGACTATAGGGACGCCGGGTGGGAGAGAGATACTCAGCGGTGCGGATGGGGGAAGGAGGGGAGGATAAGGGCACAAAATGGAAGAGAGGAGAATACAGGGGACCATGGAGATGGATCACGGGTGAATTGGTGGTGGGTTGCCCAAGGGGAATACAAAATGTAAAAGACATAAATAACAATAAAAAAATTATGCTAAGGAAATTAATTAGATTCAGCCATAAAGCTTTTCAGTGGGAGCTGTAGATCAAATGACCTCTCCCAAGACAAATTTTTCTAGACATTCTCTAAAGGTTCAGATCCATAGAAGCAACTAAACTACATTCCTGCTAATTCAAAGTAATGAATTCTGAATAAGCATGCATTCAGGTAAAGGGAATGTAGAAAAAATTAAATATCCCTGTAGATATATTTTTGGCACTCTCAACCCAATTTACAGTTTTAGTATCTGACAATCACATGGTATGAGTAATTATTTGCATACATGAACATTCATACTTACTACAATATTAGACCCAGAGTATTGAGTTTTTTCTAATGCACTGAAAAGATCCTTATATAATTGTATATGTAATAGTTACTCAGTAAATATTTGCTGAATGGAGGAATGCTTTAGGCCATTCAGCTTTCTTTCCATTAACAAATTCTTGGGCATGATCATTATAGATGGTTCTGTCACTGCTACCTGAGTCATCTTTCCAAATAATTTTTTATCACACTGCTCTGATCATATTCATTGTACAGAAATTTACATTACAGTGAACTGGTTTGACCTAAACTATTCCACCTAATTTTCCACTGGGAGTTAGCCCTCAAATTTTTCCTTCCTTCCATTCTAGTTATGCTAGTTACCCCATGGTTGTGTATCTAAGCACAGACCTTTCTGCCTCTGTGTACATGTGTAACCTCTTCTGAGCCTAACACCAGACCCTAGCCTGCAGTATCTTCCTGCTCTTTTGCTTTCTCTTTCTCAATTATAGTTGAAATTCTAGGGCCTCCCTGGTGGTGCAACAGGTTAAATGCAGCGCTGTAGAGCTGTTGGTGGCTGCTGCACGAGTTCAATGCCTGGTCGGGGAGATTCCCACATGGAGCAGCAGACCCCTCCTGCCTCACCTGCTGCTCCCCTCAGCAGTGTATTTTGGTTGATCTGCCTGTTCTGCTCCCCACTCTGTCTCTGGTGAACCCTTTCACTGCCCAACACCTCTGGCCTGCACTCAAGCTTGTATGCAAAAATAAGTAAATCTTTGTAGGTTTCTCACCACCAATTCACCTGTAAACCATCACCATAGTCCCTTGTGCTCTTTTCTCTCCCATTTTGACCCCTTATCCTCCCCCTTCCTCACTGAATGTCTCTCTCTTATTTGGTTCCCCTATATTCCTGCTATAAGTGAAACAATTTGATATTTTCCTTTTTCCTTCTGGCTTATTTCGCTGAGCATGATCCCTTCTAGCTCCATCCATGTTGCTGCAAATTGCATGTGTTTATCTTTTTTGATTGCTGAGTAGTATTCTACTGTGTATATGTACCACATCTTCTTGATCCAGTCATCTATTTTTGGGTATCTGGTTTGTTTTCATATCTTAGCTATTGTGAACAGTGCTGCAATAAACATGGGGCTGTATGCATCCTTTGGATTTATGTTTTTGTGTCCTTTGGGTAAATTCCCAAAAGTGGTATTGCCAGGTCATATGGAAGCTCCATTTTTAGCAGTTTGAGGAAACGCTATACAGCTTTCCATAGTGGTGGACCAGTTTGCATTCCCACTAGCAGTGTAGGAGAGTTCCTTTTTCTCCACATCCTCGCCAGCATTTGTTGTTGCCTGTTTTTTTAATGTGTCCCATTCTCACTGGTGTGAGGTGGTATCTCATTGTGGTTTTGATTTGCATTTCCCTGATTAAAGTGATGTTGAACATTTTTTCGTAAATGTGTTGGCTATTTGCTTTTCTTCTTTGGAGAAGTGTCTTTTTAGCTCTTCTGCCCATTTTTTGACTGGATTGTTGACTTTGTTGAGTTGTGTGAGCTCCTTGTAGATTTTTGTTATCAGTCCTTTATCAGTTGTATTGTATGCAAATATTTTCTCCCAATTAGTAGGGTGTCTGTTTGTTTTGGTTAATGTCTCTTTTGCTGTAAGGAAGCTTTTTTGTTTGTGTATCCCAGCTGTTTATCTTTTCCTTCACTTCCTTTGCTTTGGGGGATGTATCTTTAAAGATTTTGCTGAGTTATATGTCGTGTAGAGTTTTGCCTATATTTTCTTCTATAAATTTTATAGTTTCTGGTCTTACATCCAGGTCTTTTATCCATTTTGAGTTGGTTTTTGTGCAGGGTGTGAGGTAGTAGTCTAGCTTCCTTTTTTTGCAGCATCGAAAGTTTTTACTACAGAAAGGTGTTGCTCTGCAAAAAAAAAAAAAATTGAGTAGGGTAAGAGGAATTGTTATGTTTGGGGAGTATAGCAATTTAAATAAAGTTGATAGGTCTCACTCATAAGTTGACATTTGAGCAAAGATTGGAACGAACTGAAGTAGTGGACTTGTCAATAGAGATTGAAGTCTCAGTCTCTATTGCAAACACCAGTGCAAAGTTCCTAAGGCAAAAATCTGCCTGTATAGCCAGGGAAGAATAAGAAGATTTATATGGGTAACAGCTGTGTGAATAGAAGACAAGGAATATAAGTGAGAAAATTATTGGTGGAGGTGGCAATCAGCTGACATAGGACCTCAGAAACCATTTTAAGGACTTTGTGCGTGCATGCACAGGGTACACTCACACACTTGCACACACACTCATGCACACATGTACACACACATGACTCTATTGAGGTATAGTTTATCTATTAAAAATATACTTTTTTAAACTGTATACTTTAATTTTTTAAAAAATTGCATTCATATAGTTGTGGAGTCATTTTTATTCCAGCATCCTCAGCTTGAAGTAGGCTCCGGTCATAAGTGAATGAATACATGACTACCTAAAGAGAAGCTCCATGTGTCTTCTAAAGATTGAATATCAGAGCTTTTTGGTGGGAGGAACGCTAATGCAGTCACTTCATACATCTCTAAAAGCATGGTCTTTAAAGCTAGATGTCCTGGGTTTTTAATCTACATATTACCTAATGGCCTGTGCCTCAGTTTTCTTTGTACTTTAGGGGTGCTGGTATCCATCTCACAAAAGCCATCTGAGTGCTAAATGAGAATGTTTCCTAAGCACATAGTATGAAGTTTGGCACATGGAAAGAACTCTTGAAATAATCAGACAACCTCTCTCTCTCTCTCTCTCTCTCTCTCTCTCTCTCTCTTTCTGTCTCTCTCTGTACATTCACAGAGAAAGTAATATATATTTGAAAGTAATATATATTCAACATTTTGAATAGTGTGTGAAATCTCTATATTTCACACAATGCTGACAATTTGTTACCTCAAATGCTATTTTATTTATCCTTATAATCGATGCAGTGGGAGAACAGAGCTATAAGATTTGGAGTCATACATCGGGGGTTTGAACCCCTGATCTACCATTTGTCACCTACAAGTCTTGTTCTCTTTGAGATTCCATTTTCTCATCTGTAAAATGACTATAAAGATGATGATGATGATAACTTCTCACCTTATATACCTAACAGGGTTAAGGGGAGGATAAAACTGCAATGTATATAATAGTGCTGTTAGTATTATATGAGTTTTTATCTACTTAATGGTATATGTTGAAATATTCAAGTGATACTATTCTTCATAAACTATTTTATCTTGGGGCAATGTCATTAAAGAAGATATTGTATCAGTGAATCCTGAGAAAATAGAAAAAGCACAGAGAAAACTTTTATTGGAAACACAATGTCCAATAATCTGTTAAAATGTCTATAGCAACAAAATAATAAAAATCCAAGACATGACTTTAATGGAGGCAATGGCGTGGAACCCACAGCATTTTTCCTGAGTTTTATTCAATGACATATCATACTCATTATGTTTGATTCATTGTGTTGCGGTGTCTGAAGCTGAGGACTGCACTTTTCGGCAACCAATTGTGAAAGAACAAATGGTGCTACAAACAGATAACTCAGCATCTTCCCTGCTTGGGAGTATAGAATACTGAGAACACAGTGTTGGGGAAAGTTGGAAACCATGGCATTCTGGCCTTGAGTCTCACTTTATTTGTCTCTGAGACATATAGCACATAGTAGGCACTCAATAATAGATATTTGTTGGTAAACTTCACTTATTATTTCCTAGATACTTTATCAGGGGCTATCATTTATCATAGGAGAAGTATGAGAACTAAGAAGGCAATAAAGCAAACCTAATATACTGATACCTGTGTAAAAGTTAGAATGTTAAAATGTGTCTAGAATGTTAAAATGTCACAATGGCCAAAACTGACATCAGTGACAGCAAGGCGCTAGGCGGCTGTAACTTAAAGATAAAACCTCCTCAGCCGGGGCAGAGGTTCCGGGAATTCGTGTCTGTAAACCTAAAGGTAGACCTCTTTCCCCTTTACCCGAGGCAAGAACTTTATAAAACTCCAAGAACTCGTGAGATAACAGCACTGACCATCTGTTCCTCAAGAGTGTGTAACCCCCTGCCCTACGTCATGTCATAGCCTCAGTTTGCCCGCGAAAATGCTTTTATAAGCTGACCCATTTCTGTACTTGGGGTCCTCATTTTGCCTACCGGGCTGATTTGGACCCTAGCTCGAGCTAGCAAATAAACCACCGCTTTGCTGTTTGCATCGAACCTGCCTCAGTCGTGATTTGGAACCGTATCCATACTTTAACAATCTGCAAATTATTTTGAAATATATAAAGAAATAAAAGAAATTGATGGAGCGAAGCATGGCTATATGGATATGTGATAAAGCAAATATTGCCAAATATTGATTGTGGAATCTAAGTAGTTGGTTACATGTGCTGACTCTATGATTTTATGGACTTCTCTTGTTTGAATATATTTATAATAAAAATTGATAAAAAATGAAGCTGGGGCCTCCCTGGTGGCACAAGGCGTTAAGTCTCAGAACTCTGAAGCTATCAGCAGCCACTGCAGCATGAGTTCGACCCCTGGCCAGGGAGCTAGCCCACATGGCGCAGCAGAACTCTCCTGTCTTGCCTGCTGCTCCCCTCAGCAGTGTACTTCAGTAGATCTGCCTGTTCTGCTCCCCACTCTGTCTCTGGTGAATCCTCTCACTGGCCCCACCCACTTCTCTGGCCTACACCCCAGTTCTTGTATGCATAAATAAATAAATCTTTTAAAAAAATGAAACTAGATCTAGAGAGGCAAATGAACTAGCTAGATTCTCTGCTGCTTTAAAAATTGTGTTACAGCAAAGCAGTGCCAATAAAATGATGAGAGTGTTTTGATGTTGTTATTGTTATTTATTACTGTACCAACTAGGAGGTATACTGCTGTAACAAATTAATCCAGAAAATTTACCACCCAGTTATTTCTCTCTCATATCCAGTGCAAATTGGCTTGGGATTCTGATCTAGGACCCTGGCTGAGAGTGTTCACCATTTATAGTATAATCAGTCCTAGAAGAAAGGAAAGGAATCATGGAGAGTCATAAGTAACTTTCATCTACAGAGAAGTCTAGTGTTCCATGTGCTTAAGGAGCAGAGGAGGATTTGCCATTGATTGACTCTAATTAAGTCTTTCATAATGAGACTAACCATAAAGTAGAGAGTTTAATGTTCATTACTTTGTCACTCTTCTTACTTTTCAGTAACAGGTATAATTCTTTGCTTGTAAATCCAAAATCTTTATAAAACTCTAAAACACAAGACCTTGAGGAAGAAGTCACACATGTAGACACATTGTAAAGGTTCAAATATTATGTTCCTTATTATGCCAAGATTATGTGCTTTCATTTCAGTGTTCTCAGAATTTATCATAGGTCAAAAAGATTCAGCTCTTACTTTATGCCTGAAGTTCTCTTCTGCCATAAATGAGATAATAGACAAGGATCCTGTCCTCTAGTTATTGTAATTTAGGAGCTAATGGGCACAAAATAGAGAACAATTGTTACAGGTGCTGTCAAAGGCTTAGTTGTAGGAGACACCATGAATGAAATAGGATCAAAAAAGAAAAATAGGAACAAAAATAATAGAAGTGATGGTAATAACAGTAGTAGCTGCTAACGCTAATATTATCCTTACTATGCATCAGGTAATATTTTGAGCCTTTGATAAATATTACTTGATTGAATGTCCCCATCAACCTTGTGAAGTTAGTGTCCTCACTAATGGACACTTCATGGAGAAGCAGCGATTTAAGTTCTGGCACTGAAGTAGAGTAGTATTGAGTAGGAAGGGGGTTGGAAGGAGGCCCTCAGGGAAAGGGAATTATGTGAATCAAGTTAGAGACTTGAATAAGCAATGGATGTAGAAAGGCAGGTATGAGACTGGACTAAATACAGTTCAAGGTCTGGGAAGAAAAGGGTGTGCTGGTTATTGCCAGATAATGGGACCTCAAGAGTCATAGGAAAATCAGTTTTCTTTTTTCTTTTGGGGAAGATTTCAGTTTGTCTGTGAAATATCTATTTTAAATGATGAAATAGACTATACAATTTGTTTTTTTTTTTTTAAAGATTTATTTATTTATACATACAAGCTGGCATAAAGGCCAGAGGCATGGGGCGGCAAGAGGGTTCACCAGAGACAGAGTGGGGAGCAGAGCAGGCAGATCAGAAATACACTGCTGAGGGGAGCAGCGGGCAAGGCATGAGAGGTCTTCCGCACCATGTGGGATTCTCCCCGGCCAGGCGTTGAACTCGCATCCGAGCTGCCGACAGCTCCACAGCGCAGCGCTCAACTGCTGCGCCACCAGGGAGGCCCTGACTATACAATTTGATGATAATGTAAATCATACCTGCAATAAGAGAAAAGGTGGAAGGACAGATGAATAGCAATGGAACAATGACATGGAGAACTCCAGTTTTGTATGACTTTTTTTAAGAACGGGGAGTAGAACAGCAATGAAACCCATCAAAATTTACCTTTGTATGAGGAATTATGTCAAGTACAAAGTTCAGAGGGCATAGTCTCAGAGATAGTCCTCACTTTTGACAGCTGGTGCAAGTTTGGGAGGTTCCCAAAACCACCCTCCAGTTCAGCAAATTACTAGAAAGACAGAACTCACTTAGATTGGCCAAAGAAAGGGTAGAGTCCAGAAGAGTTCCAGACTGAAGCTACTGTTGTCTTCTACATATGGAGTCCGGACACATTGTTCTCCTGGAATTAATGTGTGACTGTATCTATGTAGGGTTACCAACTAGGGAAACTGACCAAAGCCTCAGTGTTCAAACTTTCATTTGGTAGGGAGGATGGATTGATTGCCCATGTGGTTGAGCTCAGCTTTTAGTCAATTGGGTGCCCCTTACCCCCACCCCCATCTAAGATACTTCTTTTCTTTCCGGTATGGGCAGCCCGTGCCCTATGACTATATGGGTGTGGCTAGTCTCTTTCTCTTTTATCCCTTCCTCAAACCATACTGTTGATCTATGGCCCAATGCTCCCAGGAAAACAAAGACACTCCTATTAGGCATAATATCCCAAAGACCCAGAGATCACCTCCCAGATGCTTAGAGCAGACCATACCTTCTTTTTCTTTAAAACTAGATTCTATGCTGTATGCCCTGAAAATGACATATTGTTGGATAATATTTACTGCATCCCAAACAACTGTATAATGGGAAAGAATCTGCTCCAAACCAATGGTTTAGTTAATTTATTGTATATTTTACAACAAATTGCCTTCTTGATGAATATTTCACAGGAAAACACCACTGAGAAGTTGTATGGACTTTTCTAACCAAGTATATTTACAATTTTGTTGTAACAACTCTATAAAATACCCTCTGTAGCATTCTTTTTGTTGTTTATCCTTGTAGATTTTGTTGGGAGACAGGTAGGTGTGATTTCCTACTGACATTTCTGTGACTCTGTATGTCCAGGAATTGGGAGATAGAGAATGGCACTGGCAGAGCTTTTGAGATGTGGATGTGGCCAGAGGGGCAAATTTTTTAAAAAGGATTGATTTATTCATGCATACAAGCTGGCCAAAGGTGTGGGATGGTGAGAGGATTCACCAGAGACAGAGTGGGGAGCAGAACAGGCAGAACGGCTGAAATACACTGCTGAGGGAGCAGTGGGTAAGACAGGAGAGGTCTGCTGCGCCATGTGGGAATCTCCCTGGCCTGGTATCGAACTCCTGTTGCAGTGGCTCTGGATAGGTTCATAGTGTTGCGCTTAACCTGCTCTGCCACCAGGGAGGCCCCAGAGGGGCAAATTTAAGGCAAAACTTGAATAGGGGCAGGTTTGAAACTGAGGATAGCTTGGAATATGTGTCTGAGTGTAGATTCAATTCAGATTCCTAGCTGTTTACAGCCTAGTGAGTTATCAATGGTTAGGGCCAGAGCAGTGGTTAAGGCAGAATCTCACCCTGAGCTGGAAGGATCGTGGGCAGCTTCAATAGTGTGCAGTGGGGTATTAGCTGCTTATCTGCACACCTAGAACTTGAGTCTGGTCAAATAGCCATTACAAGTGAGGGTTCTGGTATCAGACAATCTGAATTCAAGTTGTGGATTTGCTGATTGTTACTTAGGAGATTTAGGCAAGTTGCTTAACCTCTCTATGCCTCAGTTTCCACATCTAGTAGGAAAAGTAATACTCATTTTCTGTCTCATTAATTTCTGCTTCCATTATTATAGTTTCCTTCTTCCTTTTTTGGGTTTAATTTACTTTTTTCTTGCCTACCACCAAAGCACCCATGACCCTTCACAATAGTCTGCTGGGCACCCTCCTTACTTTGCTCCTCATTCCCTTCACTCCTCTTCTTTAATAGCCTCAATTCTACTTTCACATTTCTAGGGTTTGTTTTGATCTAGTTTTGTGTGTTCTTTTATTTCTTTACATTCTACTTACTAGTAAAATTATCTAGTATTTGTCTTTCTCCTTCTGATGTATTTCACTTAACATATTCCCTTCCAGTTTTATCCTTGTCTCAAATGGCAAGATACCATCTTTTTTAAAATAGCTGAATAGTATCCCACAGTGTGTATACACCACATGTTCTGAATATGCGCATCTGTCTTTGGGCACCTAGGTTGTTTCCATGACTTGACTATTGTAAATAATGCTGCAATAAAAATAGGAGTACATTTATTCCTTCAAATTGTTTTTATATTCTTTGAATAGGAACGGAGGAGTGGCAATGCTTGATCATAAGGCAGATATATTTTTAATATTTTGGGGAGAGTCCATTATGTTTTAATAGGAGTTGGATTTGTTTACATCTCCACTAATAATGTACAAGATTCCCTTTTTCTACACACCCTCCTCAAAAATTGTTGTTGTTGTTGTTTTATATTAACCATTCTTATAGGTGTGAGGTGGTATCTCATTGTGGTTTTGATTTGAATTTACCTTATGCAAAGTAATGCTCTCTGACTTCATTTTATTTTAGTTTGAAGAATTTCTTTTTGTATTTTTAATAGTGCCAACCTGCTGGGTATAGTTCGTGTTTACTGTCATGTGGAAATGTATTTCATTTCTACTTTTTGAAGGTTATTTTCACTGGAGATAGAATTTTAACTTGACAGGGTTTTCCCCCTTATCTTAAAGTTATCATTGTCTTGTTTCTATTGAAAATCAGTAACAAATCATTTTTTTTATTTTAGTGTATCGCATTGTTTTTTTCTCTGAATTCCTTAATATTTTTCTTTGGTTATCTTCCATTATACTATGATATGTCTAAGTATGTTGTTCTGTAACTTATCCCACTTAGGGTTCTTGACACCTCTGAAATATCTTGGTTTGATATTTTCACCAATATTTGAAAAATTTCAGCCATTTTCTCTATATTATTTTTGTCCTACTTTCTCTTTTGCTGGGACTCAGTTACATATGTGCTACAACATTTACATCTGTTCTGTATGTATTTGATTGCTTCTATTTTTTCCATTTTTTAAATCCCTGCTTAAATTTGAATACTTTTTATTAACTTGTCTTTGAGTTCACTAATCCTGTCTTCTGCTTTGTCAAAGTCTCTGTTAATATGTCTAATGAATTCCTAACTCTTAAGAAAGTATTTTATTTTTCTGTTTTAGAATGTATATTTGACTCTTTTATAGATTCCAATTATCCGTTGAAATTGTCTTTTCATTCATTTTGTTCATTTTTTGTTTATGATATTTTAAAAGCTTCCTTGTAACTCTTTGTGTATCACTTGTATGTCTGCTTCTAATGTTTATTTTTCTGTTGATTTTCAGTCAGATTCTTTACCTTTCATATCTCATGGATTTTTTTTACAATGTGCAGAATATTGTGTATAATTATTCCCCCTCAAGCGAGTAATGAATGACTAAGATCATTCTAATCAGGTCTTCCTCTAAGTTTTTTTTTTTAAGATTTATTTATTTATGCATACGAGCTGGGGTGCAGGCCAGAGGTGTGGGGTGGTGAAAGGCTTCACCAGAGCCAAAGTGGGGAGCAGAACAGACAGATCGACCAAAATACACTGCTGAGGGGAGCAGCGGGCAAGGCAGGAGAGGTCTGCTGCGCCATGTGGGAATCTCCCCAGCCAGGCATCAAATTCATGCCACAGATGCCTGCAGATCCACAGCACTGCACTTAACCCATTGCGCCACCAGGGAGGCCCCCTCTAAGTTTTGAGTATAATTTATTTTCCTTTGGGTCAAATGTCTTAAGGACAAGACCTATTGAAAGTTGTTGGAAGTTCCTCTTTCTAGTGGAAGTTTTTTTTGTAAGCACTAGATAGTGTAGGTGATTTACTTTGCATCCCAGCCTTCCTGCCACCAATTATACCCCAGGATTCAGCAAAGTTCTCACTGGGAAAACTGAAACAAGGTTTTGGGATCCTCCAGTCTCCAATTCAACATGCCTGCCCATTTGGTGTAATTAAAATTATGCTTGTTTCCCTTACCCATACTATAAGACACTACTATAATAGGCCCAATTTATAATTTTTAAATTTCATTTCTTAATTTCAGCATATTCCCCCAATGTAGAGGATAGTCATCAATATCACCTCATCTAAGAAAGATTGTCATATTCATCTAGTTCTCTTTGCTTCAAGAGTACCCAATATCTCTTAAAATATATTTTTTTTTCCCAGCAGGATAAAGGATGGTCTGCTTTTATCTATGTTTTGCTCAGCTGACTGTTATAGTGACTTGCTTCTACCTACTACATCCTATTTAGAAACAGAAATTAGAAAAATATATAGAGCGGAAACAAAAGACTTAAAGGGTAATTTTTATCTTGCTAGACTGCTTTGGGTTATATTCCCATACTGAGGGTTTGTTGTTTTCAAAATTTAGAGCTGTTTTAGTAAAATTTTGAGAAATGCCTCATTTAAACATTCAGTCTCAGTTTATGTGTATATTTAGAGAGTAGTCGCATATGCTTTGATATATTGTGTAAAACTACAAAAGAATAACATAAAGGTGAAAAATTGTAATAGAAAGCACTTTATAAATTATAACATCATAAAGATTATAAGTGTCATAATTATATTTGACATGTAAATCATGTACTACATTTTCTTTATGTTTCTTTTAAAAAAATTACCACTACAAATATATTTCACTGGGTGAGGACTGAGATTATATATATTTTGATTGAGGCTGTAGAAGCTTAGGAAAATCATCAGAGTTTTCCTAAATATGTGTCAAGTACATCTCACAGCCTCCCTCAAGCCTTTCATGTGTTTTATAAATGATCAAAGTAGAATTTATATTAACATTACATCTTATGCAACAACTTAACTTTTCATTACTGAGAGTGATAAAATTCTCCCAACTTTGCTAGAACATTGATTGCCTGGGGAGAGCAAATTGACTCTGACAAAGTTTTGATTGCCATACAAATATACAAACATTTCTTGAGGATGTGTTGTGATTCCTCCACAGTGCTGGGCTTCCTAGCTGCCCAGACACTCTTAAGTAAACCTGAGCCATCATTTCAGCCTAATTTTGCTTCTGCAACAGCTACTCTTCCAAATATTTTTTTTTCATAAACAAATATTATCTCATAAACAATATCTTTATCACATTTGGTTGTTGCATTTAGTCAAACAGTTTTTGCATTTTTTTCAAATAGAATAAGTTGAAACTTTTAACAACTGTTTGCAATGTCCTCTTATAGGGCTTCTTAATGTTATCGGCTTAACTTTTATTTATTTCAATCATTGTTGGATATTTTCTACTTTGTGTACTTCCTTCCCACAAAGTGTGTGTGTGTGCATGTGCATGGCTGTGTGTGTAGTAGAGAGACTGATAAAATAAATTCTAAACAATTCAGCTGAATAAACAATAACAATCCCTTGTATTTTGAATTGAGCATTACAGGATCCACCGCTCTGTCCCATGTTATTATCTCATTCTGTCCTCATAACAGTTACTCATAAAAAGTGGTTAGAAATGCAAATACACTTTTAACTAGTTAACTATTTGCTTATTAAAGGTTAAAATGAAGACAAATATCAGGAGTTTTTGCAAGTTCATTGGCCAACCTACCTGGCTTAGACCCTCTAATACTGCCTTTTTTAAATTCTGCAATGCAAGAATCTGTGGTGTCAAAGCTATTTGACTTTTTGTGCTGAATTCAACAAATGGCAGTAGCTAAGTAGATGTGAACTTTTGAAAAGGAAAATAGTAATCTCAAGAATCACTTGATTATTGCATGAGCATGAGTGGAGTTAGGTAATGCATTTATAAGATGGCCCATCACTTCCACTAATAGTTCTGTTCCTCACCACACTCCCAAGAAACAGTCTAAGTTCAACAGTTTGATGCTATGCAGATGTTAGCACTGAAACAAATTTCCTAGTTCACTGTTCAGTCCATTGTTGTCTCTAAGCTAATTAATATCTGTATAGTGCTTTTCATTTTTATTGTGTTTTAGTTTGTATTTCTCAGTTAATATATCAGCAATTCTGCAAAACAAGTACTATTCTTTCTACTTTATGATAAGGAAACCCTAAACTTATGGAGAATAGTGACTAACTTGAGATGACATGTTAGGATGGGTAAATATTGCATAGGAACACAAAATTTTATTCTGCAATTAAATGTGGCCTTCTACAATTGCCAGCTGGATCTAGTTGTTTTGTAGGTTGTTCAAATCTTTAATATCCTTACTGACTTCTCTGATTATTAACTCAGTACTGAACAAAGTGTGTTAAATTCATCAACTATGACTGAATATTCATCTGATTCTTTTGGCTCTGAGACCATTTTTGCTTTATATATTTAGGGGCTATAATATCAGCTGTAAGTTTAGAATTATTGTGTCTTCATGTTGAATTGACTTTCTAGCAATACTCCTGCCTTGGATTCTATTACATTTGATATCATATCTGGCAATTTGCATTATGCTGTTGTCCTCCAGAGAAAATTGGAATGGCATACACCGTCTCCAAATGGCAGAACAATACCAACTTTTGAATATATATAAATGAGCAATTCGCAGAAAATTAAAAATCCCTGCTCAAATTTCTCCTGGCTCCTAAAACATTAATAGCTGACTTTCAACACACACCAGTTGAGAATACAAACTCATTCTGAAAAGTCAGGTCATAAATAGAAAGTTAATTTGCTCAACCTCAAAATCAAATATTGTACACCAAAGCCAAATAATAGATTACAACTGTGTGATCCTTTGTTTTGAACTACTCATCCCCATGATTTCTTTATTAAGGAAGACAACTGAGCATGTGAGAATGGTAAAGTCATATTAATTGTCATTTTGCCTTAATAGAGCCAAGCCCCCCACCCAGACACCATTTGTTGGCACCCATCTTTGAGACAGCAATCATCATATATTTAGGGGCAAACATCTCTGGTGGATGCACTAAGGAATGTACTGAGCCTTTGCAATAGGTGGGATTGGACCACTTTTGAGTGCCAAGTCATTTGTGAAGATTGGAAAAGTGGTTGCAGAGAGTACTATCTGGGTACTAAGGGTTTGGACTATATTTTCATTGCTGTAAATTCTCATTACAAAGTTTGGATGGTATTCCCAACCTGCCTAACACTCATACTATTGCCTAAATAGATAGCAAACTTAGCTCAGGGATCTGAAGACACCAAAGTTTTGTTTGGTACAATTTCAAGTCAGTTGTTTTAATCAGGCATCAATGGTCAGTGAGAATGTCAGAAAAGCTGACAATGTTTTTCCTTTCCCTGATTTGTTCAAAAACTAAGTGCCTTAGATTGATTTTATTTAGAAATTTCCATTTCTATATCACTTCTCCAATCACATAGTTAACAAGTCACACTCCATAAATCACAAGTCCTTGAGAGAAATTAAAGGCAGTACTTATACACAGAAATCTTAGGGAACCCTAGCCTAGACGATGATGGGAGGGAAAACTGGTTGAACTGTATTTATTGTCCTAATATAAGAGATTTCACCTTTCCTTGAAAATGTTCAGTGAATGCTAAATTCCTAATTTCGCTATTACTATTTCCACTTCTGAGCAATTTTTAGCACTTCTAGCATTATTGATGGGACTGTCTTTAAACCTGTAATCTTTACTAAAAAGCAGTTGATGAAAAGCTTTACTAGGAGAATGAAGTTTCCATATAATCCATCACCTTTCTAAAAATTTTGAAAGGTTTGTTCCAAAATATATAGTGAATGGGGCAGTTAATTTAGCATTTCATCTAAGAGCAAAAGTCAAAGGTAATAAATATCCAAATTGATCAAAGTCTACAGAATCTAGAAATGAAAATGAATCTCCTTTATGTATGCATTCATTTGCATTCTTAACAGCTTATGGGGATCTTATGGGAATTTCTATATATGATCATGTTTAGAAACAGAAAACATAGAACTTGTCCTGCTTCCTCATATGCATGCTGTTTCCATGTGGTGGACCAAAGTGCATGATTTGGGTTTCTAAAGAGCCTATTTCCACAATGATTTACTGAGAAATTCCCAGGTCAGACTGTGGCTGTGGCTCTGTCAGAGACATGAAACTCCATATTATTTCATCATCCATTGTTAATTTCTTAAAATATCTTAAGAGTGGACATTTCCACACAGTAACCTGCTTTTCTGGTGTTTTGAGACTGTTGAGTAATACATAGGACTATTTATTATATTCCAGTAATTCCCCCCATCATAATAATTTAGCTGCATCTTATGAGAATTACCCAGTCATTGAATGTTGACATTAAGCAAATATGCATCTCTCCCTTTGTCTTTATGTCAAGTTTCTGTTTCTTTTTCACTTTATGGAAACTGCATAAGGCAAACCATTCTCAAAAGAACTATTCCCCTTCCCCCATTCAGGGTCAAACCAATTTAAAATCTTCTTTCACACATTATGCCTTTATATATTTAAATCTCAGCAACCTCTGTACTCTGCATTCTTTTAGTAATTACACTTAATATAAACATTTTTTTCCTATTTATATTTTAATGCTTGTCCAGTATTTGTCACCTCATTCTTTCATTTTTCTGTTCATTGTACATTCAGATTTTGCTAAGCACCTACTGTGTGTTAGGCATTCTATTATGTATTGGTACATGACAAAGGCAGTTTTCCAAAGCATCCTGTTAACAGACCCAACTAAATATTTCTTGAATCCAGCCACACATCTCCTAAGTCATCACCATTTTTTGGTTATTGTTCTTAGTAAAATAATACTGTGACCTCTAAGCTGATCCCTCAGCATCCAATATGGTTCTTGGCTAATTGTTCTCCACACCGAGCACAAGATGAGCTTAAAATTCAGTTCTGATTAAGTTGCGATTATTCCAGAAGAAAGAATCCTAAAAACATAGCTGTAAAGACATGTGTGATTTATCCTTGCCTATCACTTCAACTCTGCTGTGTCTTAGTCTCCCTGTCTTTCTGTGTCTGGGCAATCTTTCTTGCATGTACCCCTTTTCTACAGGACCTTTGAACTTACTGATCTTACTCCCTCAAAGCTCTTGCCATCCCTCCACCTGTTGACTCAGAACTCAGCTCCATTGTCACAACCTCAGGGAAGTCTTCTGAAATGTGCCCGGTCTGGTCAAATCCCCATTTCTTGGCTCTCCTAGCAGTCAGTCATCTCCTGTTTGAACTCAGAAAATTCCTATTTTACATTTGTTGTCATGGTCTTTTGAGAGTTAACATGTTTCTCCTATGAGACCATCACCCTATTAGGGCAGGGACTAGTTTTAACTATTCTCCACTGATAATTCCAGTGTCTGGCACAATGCTTGGCACACAATAGGTGTTGCACATATACCTATTGTTACCTCACAAGAGCTAGACTCTTAAGGTGGTTCTTAATGGTGAGTGGAAGAATTCAAGTTGGTCAGTAGATGTGGCCATCAGGAGCCACATGAATCTTCTGACTTTGCATGTAAACTTTTTTTGAGATTATTGGGTTTTTGTGATTAAGGAGAAGAGTCCACAACTTTCATCCAATTTTGAAAATAGAAAGTGTCTTAAAAAGTTGCATAAGTATTTGCGGGCACCTTTGAGATTGTATTTTGTATGTGTTATCACCCTTAAGATTGAGCTACTTAAAAAGCCTTATAACAGGAATATAGGGGAACCAAACAAGAGAGAGACACTCAGCGAGGGAGGGGGAGGATAAGGGCTCAAAATGGGGTAGAAAAGAGCACAGGGGACTATGGTGATGGGTCACGGGTGAATCGGTGGTGGGTTACCCAAGGGGAATACACAATGATGTAAAAGATATAAATAACAAAGAAAAGCCTTTATTTCATCAGTAACATGGCATGATACTTAGAAGGGCCCAGAAGGACTGTGCTTAGTGATAACATTAAGCACATTCAGAAATACCAGGAATTGCTGTGAAATGGAAGGAGGCCTCAACTTGAATTTGCTGCCCTGAATTCTTTTGTTTGAAGAGCAGAAACCTGGCCACAAACAGTTGTGGATTAAATTGCAGGAGAAGATGGTGGGGTAGCCTTATTGCTGAGATTCAGTGGTCTGGTGGGGATCCAGGGCTGCTGGAAGTTAATACAGAGTGACAGACTGATGCTTCAAGTGGATTTTTTTCCTCACACAAACAAGTCTCTAATTAAAGCATTCTATGTTTATATAGTTGTCACATCCAATAATTTAAAATTATCCTAATTTAAAACAGCATTTAAGAAACTCTAATTAGACTGCTAATATTATGAATTTTCAAGTACTCATGTTCCCTTTCTCTGATTAAAATAAAGAGAAAAAAATTCCCCCCATCCTCCAGCCAGCACCTGATTCAAGAGGTGAGAGTTAAGGTAAGCATCTGCTATAGATATTCTGCAAATGGGAAGAGGAGCTTACATTCCTTACTCAATTTCTCATTCAAGTCATGGAGTAAATTACTAATTTTCTCAGTTAGTTTTACTTATGTCATAAAATATGAGAAGAGTTTAGCTTTGAGAAATTCACAAATGTACATAGTTCCCCAAGAGTTACTGATTTTAAAATCTTGTCCCTCTAAAAACAAAAGTGAACGGAATAGTAAACAAATAAAAAAAATCAGGAAAAATTTGTTTCAATATTACACTTTAAAATGAAAGTTGGAATAGATATGATGTCTGTGCATAGGAAGAGAAGGTCATTTTTTTTTCTTGATTACAGCATCCAAAAGAAATGCAGATAGCAGTCAGTTTAATTTCCATCACTTTGACTGCAAAAGTTGTGCTAATTAAAGATGCCTGAAGCTTTCCAAGTTCAGAATGATTCTGTTAGTACTTTTCCTTCAATTATTCTGAAGCATTAAATGTGAAAATAAATCTCTTAGATAACCACAGGCTGGAAAAACGCGAGCTGCTAGAAAGAGCTAGCAGCAAACCACAACAAAGTATAGTAGTAGCACTAGTGTCACCTTCTCAAAACTGCACGCCTCGTGTTTCTACAGGAAAGGCTTTCATGTGGGAAGCAAAGGGGAAGCCTTCCCATTCCCTGTCACCCCGCAGTTTTATTCTTCAGAATACTGGAGGTATGTGCAAGATAGTTGATGACCGATCACAGTGAAATTCCAGCATTAAATAAGGCCTGATACTTAGTGAGATCTTTCTTTTTAACCTAGGGGTTTCTTAGAAGAGTGATTTTATATTTCTAAGAAAACAGCATTTTTATTTTTTTTATTTTTTTTTTAATATATATTTTTATTGTTATTTATGTCTTTTACATTTTGCATTCCCCTAGGGTAGCCCACCACCAATTCACCCGTGATCCATCTCCATGGTCCCTTGTGTTCTTTTCTATTCCATTTTGTGCCCTTTCCCTTCCCTCCCTCCGGCTCCTTCCTCCCCCCCTCCCCCCCCACTGTTTGTCTCTCTCCCA
>PVIJ01021408.1:0-18577 GCA_004024925.1 Scalopus aquaticus | reverse complement strand
TTTTTTTTTTTTTGTTGTTCATTTTCTAGTTATTTGAGATGTGAGATTATATTGTTTCTTGTTTCTTGATGTGGACTTGTAATGCTATATATTTTCCTCTTATTACTGCTTTTGCTGTGTCCCAGACGTTCTGGAAAGTTGTGTCCTCATTGTCATTCAGTTCTAGATATTTTTTAATTTCTTCTTTGATCTCTTCGTTGACCCATTGGTCTTCCAGTAATGTGGGCTTCAGTCTCCATGAGGTAAGAGGGTTTCTTTTTTTCTTTTCATGGTGTATTTCTAGTTTGGCTCCTTTATGATCAGAGAAGAAGGTCGGTATGATTTTGAACTTAGTGTATCTGTTGAGGTTTGTTTTGTGCCCTAATATGTGATCAATCCTGGAGTATGTTCTGTGTGCACTTGAGAAAAAAATGTATTTAGTTTTAATACATATAGATAGTGCCCTATAGATATCTAGTAAACCCATGTGGTCTAAGTCCTTATTTAGAGCTTTAGTGTCTTTGTTTATTTTTTGTCTTGTTCATCTGTCCAATGGTGACAGTGGAGTATTGAAGTCTCCTACTATGTATGCATTTTCTTTAATGTCTGTTTTCAGAGATAATAATAATTGTCTGATATATGTTGGTGCTCCTTCATTTGGGGAGTATATGTTGATGAGTGTTATATCTTCCTTTTTTATTGTCCCCTTTATCATGATGTAGTGACCAGCTGTGTCTCTTTCTACCTTCTTAAGTTTGAAGTCTGTTTTATCTGATATAAGTATAGCTATTCCTGCCTTCTTTTTTGGTCCCTTTGCTTGTAGGACTGTTTCCAGCCTTTTACTTTCAATCTATGCTTATCTTTTGCAGCTAGATGTGTTTCCTGTAGACAACAGAAGGTTGGGTTCTGTTTTATGATCCAGTCCGCTACTCTATGTCTTTTTATTGGTACATTTAGTCCATTTACATTTAGGGTTAAAATTGATATATTGGTATCCATATTTGCCAGTTTGTTTGCCTTTTTATGGTTCTAATCCTTACCTTATTCTGCTTTTCCTAGTCAATCCTCTGTTGGTTTTGGTTTCAGTGCTTCTTGTAGTATTTTTTGGAATGGGGGTTTGGTAGTAATGAATTTCTGAAGTTTCTGTTTGTCAGCGAAAGTCCTTAGAGGAAGTCATAGAGGAAGGAGAGCTTTGCAGGGTAAAGTATTCTTGGTTGACATTTGTTGGCTTGGAGTTTGTTAAATATGTCACTCCATGCTCTTCTTGCCTGTAGTGTTTCTTCAGAGAAGTCTGATGTCAACCTGATTGGCTTTCCTTTGTAGGTTATTTGGAAAGGAAAATATGTTTTCCTTGTCTTGAATTCTCAATAGCTTTACTATTATATGTCTTGCTGGGTTTTTTTTGTTTGTTTGTTTCATTATAATAATTTGGAGATCTGGCTTCCTGTATGTCAATTTTTGTTTCCTTTTTTATGTTTGGGAAGTTCTCTTCAATTATCTCCTTGAAAATTTTATCTGTTCCTTTGTCTTTCTCCTCTCCTTCTGGGATTCCTATGACTCCAATGTTTCCTTTTATCATGGTGCCAGATAGTTCTCAAAGCATTTCCTCATTCTTTTTCCTTCATTTTTCTCTTTCCTTTTCTGTGATTGTTCTTTCGGTATCATTATCTTCCAGAGTGCTTATTCTTCCCTCCATGTCTTTTATTAGACTTTTCTGGCTCTCTACTAAAGTTTGTAAATCCTCCATTTTCTTCAATTTCTACTTTACGGATTCATTCTCATTCTTCAGTTCTTCATTCATATTCCTCAATTCTTAATTTATATTTCTTTCCTTCTCTACCTTTTCATTTAATTCTAAAATTTTTTTTTTGTTATGGCTATTTTGAATTCTTTATCTGTTAGGCATATGTAATCTTCTATGTTCATATTATTGGGTTCTGGAGAAGGATTTTCTTTCTGTGGAGTTTTGTTTTCAGAGTCATTTGTACCTTTTTTCCTTCCCATTGTTGGCCTTCTGCTTTGCTCTGATCGTAGTCTTCCTGTACCGCTGGTGCTGGTGGGCATGACTCCTGGTTTCACTTGCTGAGGAGTGTTTGTGGCAAGTGTCTGAGCTGCTGTGGCTGGGTGTTGTCTGGGCACTCTTATTTCTCTGTTGAACTTCTATGTCCCTCGTGGCATATCTCCAATGTGTTTCAGGGCCCAAGGAGAATTACAAGAGAAGAAGGGGTGTTGTCTGAAAGGGAGGATGTTACATACGTTTAGATAGATGGGAGGAGCAATAGGAGGTTAGATAGGGGGAGGATGAGAGGGGAGAGGGAGATGGAGGAGGAGGAAGGAATCAGGGTGAGGGGAGTGGGGGAAGGAGAAGAAAGAAGAGGAAGAAACACACAAACAAACAGACAAAAAGAGTTGATGATAGTGGCAGGGAGATAGAGGGATTAAGAGAACAGAGATAGTGGAGGGTGAGACAGATAGACAGTAAGCAGCTAATTAGTCAGGGAAACAAATAAACATATGGGCAGATGTGGGAGGGTAACTTATCAGGATTTTGTGTAAAACAAAATTAAGCTTATCACTATTAAAATAAATCAAAAAGGAGAAGAGAGAGAAAGGAGAGGAAGAAAAGTAGAAGGAAAGGATGTAAAGAAAGAGGTAGGTAAAAGAAAAAAAAATTGAAAAAAGAAATAAAATGGCTAAGGATGCCCCCCCCCCCAGGCTCTTGGGGTTGATGCAAGCTTGGGGAGATTTCTGTAGTCTTTTGCCTCTGAGGTCTTGGGGTTTTTGGGTGGCCCCACTGCTGGGGTTCAGCCCCCTTTCAGGTGTCAGATGCTGCTATTACCCTGCTGTCCTTTGCTGCTGGTATTGGTTGCTAGAGTTCTTTCTAATCTCTCTCTCCCAGCATTTCCTCAGTGCTTGCCTGAGTCTATTGCTACTGCTGGAGCAGGCAGCTGAACGGCAGGTGTGGGTGCCGGCAGCCTCTTCCCACCTGGAGCTACAGCCCCACCAGTAGGTGGAGGAGGACCCGAGTTGGTGGGCAGCCTCTGATGAAGCTACAGCCACGTGGGCAGGTGGGGGAGGGGGGACAGTGCCCACCGCAGCCTCTTCCGACAGCCTCTTCCCACCTGGAGCTACAGCCCGGTGGGTAGGTGGGGGCGGAGCCAAGTCGGCAGGCAGCCTCCTCCCTGGAGAACTACTACAGCCACAGGGGCTGGTGGGGGGAGGGGGGTCGCATGGGCCAGTAGCCTCTTCCCAGCAGGAGCTGCAGATGCGTGGGCAGGTGAAGGAGGGGGGGACCAAGATGGCAGGCAGCCTCCTCCAGGCCCGGCAAAGCTACTGCTTCTGGCAGGAGGGGGAGGGGCAGGAGCTTCGGCAACCCTCAGCTGGAGGTTCTCTGGGTGCAGTAGCACAGGGATGAAGGAGGGATCGCGCACCTCACCATCTGGCTGAAGTTTTCTGTCCCCACTGCAGTCCCAGGCCTTATACTTGGCAATGTTTGAGGAAGCCTGCTTGTCCTCCTTTCCTTGCCAGCGTCTTTCTGGGAGGGGCCTAGTGACCTTTTCCTTCTCTCTACTCCTTCTCTTCTACTTCTCTCCATGTCCAGGACACCAGTGGGGGTGGTTGGTCTGTGTAGCACGTCTGGTCCTCTTCAGATCAGTCCCAAATTTAGAGATATTTCTCTCTGTAAATAGTTTTTTATGGGAGAGCCCGATCCTAGCACCCGTTTGCCGCCATGTTGATCCCAGAAGTCCCAAAGTATATTTTAAAGGCAACTAATAATCATTGCCATTTCTGCTAAGTTTCTGAATTTCGTCTAGCCCTATAGTTGCCCAACCTATTGATCGAATGTCAAGAACTGTGCATTTCTGAATTTTATGGGATCTCAAGTTAAAAAATATTGACCACTTAAAAATATTGAATCCACTTACAAAAAATATTGAATCCAGTTACAGCTCAGAAATCTGTGTTACCCTATATAAACTAAATTTTATTTTTGAAATAGGACAAAAAATATTCCAGAACACTTACCTAGGATCTCTTGATGGTGGGGCCTGAATATGGTTTTACTCCCACCGCTACCAAACAAACAAACAAACAAAAGGAAACTCTTGAGGTGATTCTAATGTGTTTCTCTATCAGGGGGGAGAAATATTACCCTATAATGTAGGAAAATCTAATGTAGTTTGAATGCAGTACTCCTGCATATCCACATAACCGCATCTCCTAGTACTGGACTCCTCCCGTCAACATTGACGAGTCTGCTAACAGACCTTTAATAATGCCATCCCTTTTCAAGCTGGTTGCAACTGAAACTTTCCCCACGTAAGTCTGCAGAAGTCTTATGAGTTTGTGAAGGGTGTTAATGAAGAAGCAGTAACCACAGAATCTTTCTGTCACTTATTCCCCCAGAATGGACATTTGGCTTATTGTGAGATATAAAAATGCATTAAACAGCCGAACTCACTCTGCTCTTTCAGTCAGGGAGTAAAATTATTATTTTAATCATAGTACAATCAATTTTAATCTTTCCCTTTTATTCCCCCCACTCCCTTTTTCTGTCAGCTACAAAAGCATTTCTCTGCAACCCACAGAGCACTAAAAAGGAACTGAGTCTCACATACAAAGGAATTGACCACGTCTACCACAGACCACAAAAAGTATGACTGACAGTTTCCTGGCAACCCAGAAACCAGAGTGTGGCTTGCACTGGAAATGATAGTAAGCTTAGTTTTCTTTCTTCTGGATCCTACTAGAAGAATGTTCTCCTAAAAGATGACCTTGACAATCCCAGACCCTTGGTAGAATTTGCCAACGATCCTGTTGGTTGCCAGATAAAATGCAGCCTTTACTGTCCACTACTGCTACTCCTCTGGCCCACAGCTGTTAGTTCTAGCCTCATTTTCCACTACACATAAGCACTACTTCTTGTGGTCCCCAAACCAATTATTTCCTTTCCCACCACCCCACTTTCTCCCACATGCCATATCCCTGAAACACTCTCTCCCATTTAGTCAAACTTTGGTGAGACCTTTTCTCTCCTGAAAGTGTATAACTGTTTCTACTAAAATGAACTTGGGCTTTGGATTCAGACAGATTCACTTTAAAATCCCATGACCTTTAGCAAGTTTCTTCATATTTTATCTTAATATTCCCAGGGGAGGATTGATGTAGGCAATTATATGAGATCACATGTGAATGCACTTAGGTGATCAATACATATTTCCCTTTCTTTAACCACTCAGCTCGCACTGCTTTCTATAGTGGGTTTTTGAAAGCATGTCTTACTGTCTCTATAAAAGCATAGGGTCCTTGAAAGCAAGGGCCTTTCCTTAAACTTATTTAAATATTCTCTAACACCAGAAGAGTAACTCCATAAATATTTTTGATGCCTGAATAAATAAATAAATGATTTTTTCTGTTCTGACCCTCTGTTGGAAGAAACGATAATGGCATGGAGTGAGATGTGAAGGAAAAAGCCAGTCCACTAAAAATAAAGTGCACTGATAAAATGTTATAACGATTATCATTAATGATAATTATGGAAAAAGCATTAAATAACTTATCCTGGTCTATTTAGGCTCTCTGGGCATGAATAGGAGGATTTTTTTTCACTTCACAAAGGATCATTGAGCTTATGTTACATATGACAGTAAAGAAGTACCCAGGATCACACAAAAATAAATTCATTGACATTTCATGTCCTTACACTTGGAATGTAAAGAATAAAGTAGGCTCTGTAGTCTCCTGTTTAAAACTTCCTTTTAATAAACTGCCTACTACTGTGTAGTGCAGATGGCTGTTTGTTATAGCAATGTAAAAGAATGCATTGAAAAACACACAAAAGGGGTGCTTTATGGATAGTGCAGGCCGGTACAGTATCCTTTCACAATAGGGACAACAGTTTTTTTTAAGATTCTGCATATGGAAAGGTTATTGCTTCATGATAAGGGGAATTGTGGCAAAGATGCCAGAGAGCTATTCTTAAGGAAAAGATAGCTTTCTTTTTTCTCAAAAGAGTAAGAAAAGAGAACAAGATGTGATGCCTTTGAGTGTTTACTGCTTAAAAAAACACTCATAGTTCTTATTAGATGATGACACCATAACAGACCCAGTTTTATATTGCAAGGTAGGAAAGAGCCACTTATTGATATTTAATATCCATCAAGACTTGCAGGTAAATTGAGACTCTTGACAGATGACCTTGAAACAAAGTGAAATGTGATATTCTCTACAACCAGAAAGAAACAACATTTTTGACAGCTGAGAAATAGTGACCAGATCTTGAAGTCATTTTTTTCCCTCTTAAAGGAATTTGAAATATAAAACTTCGGAGAGAGGTCACATTCTTGAGAGGCTTTTTGAGAGCTTAAGGTAATATCCAGATCCCACAGATAAACAATGACTTTTAATCAGCACATTTTTAAGGAAAAATAAATGTTATGATTTAGTGAGAATTAAATTTATCGCAGTTTAAGAAATGTCTCACAATTTCACAAGGACAGATACTTATTCAGTTGGACACTCACTGCCATGTCTAATATTGCTGAACAAAATGTAGGTTAACATAAAAACAATGTGCTATACATGTGTGATAATAGATAGTACCATGGTTATTTCCCAGATCACACTCCAGCACACTTAAACAATCCTTCAATTCATTAGCACATTCAGGACTTTTTCTTAAAATCTGTATTATTATTTCAGGTCTCATAAACTATTTTAAAAGAGAGAATATCACTCTTCATATCAAAGATTGATAGATTAGCCAATGGATAATAAATGACATATGGTTTATTTTCTAAAAGGTTAGATTTAAAATGGGAAGGAAAATTGAAGAGAAGCAGAAAAATAAAATTCTACAATCTATCACTAGCTTCAAGGTACAAAACGTTTAACAAGAATCAAGTAATAAGCAGTAACATTAGTGCTATCCTCACTCCTAAATTTGACTGTTAATGCTAGACAGTTTTTCCATTTGCTCTCTAACCTAAATCTGACTACAAAATATAAATGAATAAAATATCCTACAATTATTTACTTTACAATCTTATTGAAAGATTTGGCTGATGCTGTTTCTAAAATGGATACCCTTTTACAGAATGAGCTATGCTTCTGACCTTTTACCCTATGATAACAGACTCAGTGAACAGACACTACAAATTGGGAATTTATGTTTTAATATAAGTTCTCTTTCATATTTTTCTTCAATCATATAACATTTTGAGGTCACATAGTTTTCCTAGTGAATTAAATTGGAGGTGGAAAGTTTTCAAAAAGATATTATACCCTGAACTGATCAAATATATAATCTGTGTTTCACCTTAATTATCCTAAAGCAATATTTTTGTCTAGAACACTTTAAATTTTTTCCTTTTAATCTCTCAGGTACTCTCTAATTGTTTCCACATTGTAAAGAATGTGAATATTGTCATGACAACCAAGAGGAAACTTTACCACCAGAAGTTATTCAAACTACAATGAAATACTTACTGTTGGGTTTTCCAGTGTTGGCTGAGATTATAAAAATGTGCTTTGTGCCTCCCACCTCAATCTAGATCAAAGTCTTTTGGACTAATTTGTCTGCTTACATTGGGGAAAAAAGTGTTGCTTTTAATTTCTGTGTGGGTTTAGTTGAATATTTAGTTATAGTAATGGTACATTGAAGAAAAAATATTTAAACCAAGAAAACATAATTGCATCTCATGGATGGGGAAAGTAGTGACTATTCAGTAAGGTAAGGAGGCACCCTGTCTTAAAAGATATAAAGCTTCAAGATCGCATATCAACTTTTTAAAAAATCCTACTAAACCATAGGATCTAGGTTTGCACCTTTGTGTGATAAAAATATAAAACAAAGCAGGCAAGAATAATTATAAAGATCAGGATAATGTTACAATGGGGGCACAGAATGACTGCGATTGATATAATTCACATGGAGAAGTTTTTGAGGTGAACTGGGACGTGTTAGCCTTATAAGCATGTTAGCCTTATAAGAATTCATTAGGCTATTCATTGATCTAGCTTTTTGTATCTGTATTTTATTTTACAGTGACTTTTCTCAGCATTAATACTATGAAGCTTTAGATTATAATTGTTTAAGCTATTTATTTTTCTTTTATCCCTTACATTGAGGTACCATTGATTTACAATAATATGTTTTATTATGTAGTACCTCACCTCAATAAATATATCAGCCACATCATACACCCACCAATGTTCTAATCTATTTAACACTATCCATTTCACTCCCTCTACTCATTCTCTCCACCCTTTTTGTCCTTCTTTGTTGGTGACCACAATTTTAATATCCATAGAATCCATACTGATGCCTCTCTTTTCTTTCTAGTATTTGTAAATTGTCTCTATTCTTTTATCCCTCCCCCCTTTTTTAATTAAGGTAACACTGGTTTCCAACACTGTATGTGATTCAGAGGCAGAGGGCCAATGTCCTCAGGTGCATGTCACACACCATACCTACCACCATGGCAGCCACAGTCCTCCACTATACTCCACTGTGCACCCTACCCATCACTCCCCCCTCTCATCACCATCTTGAATTACAATATCACATTCAAATTTCTACAGTTTGTTATTGGTTTGGTTCTGCCTGACCCTTTAATTTGCTTCTCTATATTCCACATAAAAATGAAACATCTAGTAATTCTCCTTCTAACTTATTTTGTTTAGCATAATGTACTTCAGTTTCATCCATATTGTCACAACTAGCAAAATCTTATATTTTTTTACAGCTGAATGATATTCATTACATATATATACACCATGTTTTCATAACCCACTCATCTGTCCTAGGACATTTAGGTTGTTGCCATAACTTGTTATTTTAAACAGTTAAACAGTGCTGCAATGAACAGAAGAATGCATATATCCCTTCAAAATAGTGTTTTTGCATTGTTTGGATAAATACCAAGAATACAAGAGTGGAAATACAAATACCAAGAGTGGAATTGTTGGATTGAATGGTATATTTATTTTTACTATTTTGAGAAACTTCCATAGCTGGATCAATTGAATCTGTATATTACTTTGGGTAAGATGTCATTTAAACAATGTTAATTCTTCCCACCATGAGCAATGAATATCTTTTCATTCCTTTATGTCTTCTTCTACTTCTTTTAACAAACTCATAATTTTGTGTAGATCATTTGCTTCCTTTGTTAAGGTTATGCCTATGTATTTAATTTCTTTGGTATGACTGTAAATGGATCATTTTCTTAATTTTTTCCTCTTTTAGTAAGGCAACTGGTATAGTAAAAGGCAACTGATTTTTGTGTTGTGATTTTATAAGTTGCCACTTTGCTGAACTGGATTATTTCAGTTTTTCAGTGGCGACTTTCAAGTTCCCTGTGTATATTATCATATCATCTTCAAATAATGATAGCTGTAATTCTTTCCCAGCTTGGATTCCCTTTATATATTTCTCTTGCTTAATTTTCCTAGGGCTTCCAGTACTATGTTGAATATTATCATGAAAGTGTACATACTTGTACCAGATCTTAGTGGAAAAGCTTTCTTTTTTTAAAGATTTATTTATTTATTAATATAAGTTGGGGTATAGGCCAGAGGTGTGGGGTGGTGAGAGGATTCACCAGAGACAGAGCAGGGAGCTGAACAGGCAAATCGACTGAAGTGCACGGCAGAGGGGAGCAGCAGGCGAGACTGGAGAGGTCTGCTGAGCCGTATGGGAATCTCCCTGGCCCGGTATTGAACTCATGCTGCAGTGGCTGCTAATAGCTTCACAGTGCTGTGCTTAACCCGTTGTGCCACCAGGGAAGACCAAAAGCTTTCATTTTTTCACTAGTTGCTATGATGATAGCTGTGGGTTTGTCACATATATCTTTTACTGTGTTAAGATATGTTCCATGTAGCCCCAGTTTATAGGGCTTCCCTCATAAGTGGATCTTGAATCTTAGCAAATGCTTCCTCAACACTTGTTGATATGATCATATAATTTTTATCTCTTTTTTGTTGATATGGTGAATTATGTGATTGGTTCCTTCTTTGATTTCCAACTTAACCCAGTAGTCTTTCAGTGTGTGTTGTTCATTCTCCACATCTTAGAGGATTTCCCTGCTTTCCTATTGAAGTTGATTTCTAATTTGGAAACTTTATGGTCAAAGAAACTGCTTGGTATGATTTCCAACTTTAATGAATTAATGTTTAAGTGGTATAATATTGGCATACCCCCATCAGGTATTACCACCATAATACACCCACCATTTTTGCCTCTTAGTTGAGGTTTGGGGGTGGAGGGACTGCAATGGCCTTCACTTGGGCAAAACTCAGATGACTCAGATACTAGCTTCTCATCTTGGGTCTCAATCTTGTTCATGAGCATGGCCTTGGGGAAGCTGACAGGGCTAAGGAACTAGAATCTCCACCAGAGCCAATATGAGGCTGTATAGGGCTATCATCAAGACTAGGACTCATGTGGTCCCCATAGGCCAAATTCTGCCCATCTGTGTTGCCAATGGTCTTTGCCTGGATATCAAGTTCTGCATTCAGAACTGCAGTAGGTTCTCCTCACTTTCCAACAGCTTGAGATAGGTAGTGATCTCAATCTCCAGAACCAGCCTCATGTCCATGAGTTCTTGGTACTCACGCAGATGCTGTGCCATATCCTGCCTGACCCACTGTAGGGTGGACTTCCATCTCAGCCAGCTTTGGCGGGTTGGGGGGGCTCCCTGGTGGCTCAAGGGGTTAAGTCTCAGCACTATGAAGCTATCACCATCTCAGCCAGCTTGGAGTCGACATCCTTAATGGCCAGCTGCTCAGCATAAGTTATGGCAGCCTCCAGGGAAGTTCTCTGGCCTTTGAGGCCCTCAGCCTCAGCCTGGAGTATGCTGATATTCCCATTCATCTCAGATATCTCTGGTGGGATGGAATTCATCCCCGTGCTTCCCAGCCAGTATCTGCAGCTGCTCTACTTCATCTGGTACACGATCTCAGCAGCCTCTTCCTGGTTGCAGTTGGCCTTGACTTAGGTGATGATGTCCTCCAGGTCCAGGCAGTTACTGTTGTCCATGGACAAAACCACAGATGCATCTGAGCTCATGGATCTCTTCTTCAAATAGCTGCCTGAAAAGTTGATATCATCTGTCATTCCTTCCAGGTAGGACTCTAGTTCTACCTTGTTCATGTAAGCTTCATTAACATTCTTTTTGATGAGGACACATTCATTCTCCATCCCCAAGCCCTGTTGATCTTATCTTCATACTTACTCGTGAAGTCCTCCACCAGGCCCCGCTTATTGTCAAGCTCCACCTCCTGGGTCATTGTGTCCAGCTGCCCCTGGAGGTTTAAGTAGCTCTTAAAAGTGCTGTCTACATTGCTCTGAGCCATTTTCTGCTGTTAAGGAGACTCCATTTGGTCCCCAAATCTTGTGCTATTCTAGTGTCTACACCTTGTCATTGAAGGAGGCAAACTTGTTGTTGAAGGTCTTGATCTATTCCTTCTCCTGAGGCTGCAAGACCTGGATGTTGTGATCCACCTCCAGCTTTAGGGGGTTCATCAGAATCTGGGTCACTGTGATAGATGTGATGCCCCTTACAGTCCCAGCCCCACTGTAGCCCTAACCAGACTCACGTTGGTGCCCAGGTCAGTCTGGATCTTGCCACTCTCTACCTAGGAGAAGGTGAGAATCTGATGTGGCTGCCAGGTGAGCTCAAGTAAAAGAAGCCGCGGAACACCCGGGGGCCAGAACGGGACATCCTGTAGGACTTCCGGCGCATCCTGATGGACATGGTGGAGGATGAAGCGGACGTGAATAGGCCAAAGCAGACAGAGATTCAAGAAGGAAAGGAGAAGCTGCTTCTAGATGCATCGGGATATCTAGCATATCCTGCATATACAATAATAAGTTAAGCATAAATTAATATTTTCAAGCATAAATTAATATTTTCTCCCTCAAATGCAAGATAGTCTGTATAATCCTCATTATCACATCACAACAGAGAAAAAATACACAAACATAAAGATATTCCTCAATCTACCCTTATCCCCACCTCAAACCTCCAACAAACTAAAAGTGAATTGTACTGCAGATTAAGTTTGGATGTGTGCAATAGAAAATTTGAAATAGTAGTGGATTATGTAATAGAAGTATACTTGCCAAAGATCTTATACTTAAAGTCAGAACATTCAGCACTGAAGCAGAGAGACTGGATTTCTTTGCAGGGAAAATAACCTTGAAGAGTAAAAAAAGATGAATGTGTTTGGAGTCAGATATCTGCATGTTTATTAAATATCTTTGGTCACCCAGCAAACGATGTCTAAGTGCTTGAAGAATCTGCTACTGTGTGTGTGAGTATAGTGTAAGTCTGGGCCTAGATTCCCATGATGGAATGTAAAGACACTGATTCACTGCTATGAATTTAACTGGATCCCACATCCCCCAAGTCATGTAATAAGTACTAACCTCCAATATGACTATATTTGGAAAAGGGTTCTTAGGAGGAAATTATGGTAAAATGAGGTCACAAATTCTAATCTAATAGAACTGGCATCCTATAAGAAGGGGATGAAAAGAGAAAAAGGAAGAAAGAGTGAAGGAGTAGGTGAAAAGAGAAGAGATCCAGATCTTTGTTGGTGCACAAAGAAGAGATAGTGAGAAGGCATAATGAGATGGTGGTTATTGTAAGCCAGGAGAGACATCTCACCTCTTTAGAACCTGAATCAGTCAACCTTGATCTGAGACTTCTAGTCTGCAGAACTGTTAGAAGCTACCTACCCTGTGGTATTTTGTTACGCAGCCGAGCTTACCAAGATATTTGTCCCCAACCAGGCAGATACTCTCCATATTTAGATGCATTCCACTTGGAGCAAAGGATTTAGAAAAGGCACAGATTCGAATAGTTCATGTTGATGGTAGCAGCAGCCGCAGTCACAGAATCCTGACCAGTCCTTTCCTCTGGCATTTAAAAAATCATTATTTATTATATGAATCACACATTAGCACACCTTTACATAAATGCAGAAATGTAATCACATTTTAGATTTTTTTTTTCCTTTTTGCTTGATTTCATCCATCTTCATGCCGCCATTACCCCAGTCAATTGCTTCTGGTGATAAGCTAGAATAAATCTCACCATGTTTTATTGCATATCATATATTCATATGTGAACTAATCCATGTTAATATATATGTAGATTATATAATGTTTTATAAAAATGGAACCATATTATACTTTTCTCCATTTAGCTTTTTTACTCACCCACTCCTTGTGAATATTTCTCCATGGTACCACTAAGACCTCTATCGATCTTTATGAATGGCTGCATTATGTCCCACTAATTCCATCGTAACTTAGTCAGTCATTCTCCTGATGGTCATTCACTGTCTCCATTTATTGACTATTAAGAACAATTGGTATGGCTTGGGCTGACTTTCAGACTGCCTTGCCTCCCTCTGTTCATCAGCTCAGTTTTAAGCCCACTTTTCCAGCATAGTATGATAGCTTCGTAAAGGGGGAAAATACATATATAACATGTCTAGAAGGATATATATAGAGACTATGAGGTCTCTGATAACCTTCAATATTATTATTCTTCTTTATTTTAATCAGAATCAGAATCAGAATCTGTTTGCTACCCAGAATCCTAACTGGTACACCCAGCTTCCCATCTTAGCTTTGATGATTATTTACCCTGTCTTCTCTGAATCCTTGCTTCCTTAACAGTTTATAAGAACTTGGGAAAAAAATATGCAATGTGGTTGCTAAAAATGTGACACATACTAGATTCCCAATACATAGTGACAAGAATGAACATTATTAATAATAGATACTGATGATGGTTAAAGAGACTAAAGAGGACCAGAAGTTGTGGATTCAAATGGGATTAGGCTCAAGGCCCTACCAATCCTTTAATGGGGATTTAGGGTTATTGTTAAAACCATACATACTTGTATAGCTAATTACCCATTTATGATTCTGTATATTCATTCCCAGTGTAGAATCAAGCATTCTTGTTTTGCCCTTTAAATTGGCAGTATAGACATGAACTGAAAGGAGCGAGGCAGTTAGCATGTCCTAACAAGCATGAATTGAGTCTGAATGGATAAAGCATGGAAGTAGCTCCTCTTTTTCCCAGATGTATCCTTTGGAAGTGCCACGTGTTAAATTACCACTTGACACATTCCAAAAATGTATATATTCCTTCGAATTTTTCTTTACTGCATAAGGATATGGTTGCAGCAGTGATTCCAATGAAAAGAATGTCTACATTTAGATGTCGATATTTTAGGTGGGTCATGAAATTAAATTTCCCTTCAGTAGTGAGCATATGTTGACAGTGCACTGCTGAGCTGTGTGTGTACGTGAGCAGTTAGGAAGAAGAGGCCTTCTGTCTTTTAGATGCATATTCATGGCGGAAGTTCTTTGAGAAGTTTCATTTATAGATTTGATTCTTGATAATTAAAGCAATGGACTGAAAACCATTAACTTCACAGTTTTGTTTGTAATTTAGTGTTGTTAACACACAGTAACTAATGTGTTTAATATATTGTTTAGCATTTTTTCTGGTTATTATATTTCAGAATCATGAGATAAATTTATTTTTACTTCTTCAGGAGTTTGCTATTATGGCAACACATGCTCATGGCTAAAAATTCTGAGCATATGAAGGAAGGTATAAAAACTAAAAAGCACAAATACACCTCTCATCATAATCTCACTCCTAAACATAGTCGTGGTTTATTTATGTATTTATTATAATATTTATAATACCATAAATAATTATAAAAATAAATGTAATATATGATTCCATATAATGTTATATTTGTAATCTCTCATGTAATCTTCTAGATATAATTATATATACATATATGTAGTTAAATACACTTAAACTTTTATTTCTGGGTGACAGTTTACTAAGATTTAGGGGACTTGATTATTTTGATGGTCAGTTATATAATTTTCTTTTAATGATAATGGAATGCTTACTAGATGCCATGGATCAGTGAGCACTCAGACGAGCTGTGTACATTGCCTAAGTGTTCATATGATTTATATGTAATTGTGGCGGCAACACAATTCAAATTGAAAGAGGACTCAAAAATTCTTCTGCAAAATGAACCAAGTGTTTCCCAATTATCTCATTTATTCTTGTATTTTTTTATTGTTGCTTTGAGTGTTTAACAATTTTTTTAATTGCAATTGATTTCATACGTCTCTATTAATGAATAGATTCATCTTTTTTAGGCTGACACCTTCTCATGTTGTAGTACCTACCAATATTAAGCTGATAGTGAATACAATTTTATCTTTAAGTTTCTGAATTTCTTTTGCTTCTCTTTAATTTCCTTAATGGAATCAATTAGATATCCCATGAAGATATTACAAAACTTCTTACCTTTTCTTTCTCTTGTTAACTTTACCTTTTCTGTAATGTAAATGATTCCCCACACAAGGTCAATATTCCTGTGCCCCGTAGAATGGGCCCAGCTTTTGTACATGGATTGCTCAGGCATTCTCCAGTCAAGTCTCTATTCTAGTGCCAACTCTGAAATGTGCATTATCTTCAATTTCTTGACTATTCCTGTATTCTTTAGAGCAACATGTGAAAATTCTTGTGCTGTGAAAAAATTACACTAACCAAAAAATGATATTTGATTTAGATTGACTATATTTTCAAAAATTTTTTCCTTGGTGTGTTCCCAGTGCCTTAAAACAGTGTCTGATAGTTAGTAGGTAGTCAATAATTACTCACCAGGGAGTTTATTTGCTTTTTGAATGAATGCAAACTGCAATAACTGTAAATGCAAAATTACATTTGTGGATGGACAAAATTGAAAAAGAAAAATAATGATTTATTCAGGTGAGGCAGTAGTAGGTGCTTTGCTGCTATTTCTATCATATGGTATTATTTTACTGCTGAGTGAACAATGAAAAGTTATGTGGGAGTTCATCTATTACAGTTGTGTGCTTGAATTCAAGTGTTCCCTCTTACTAATGACAGAGTATATTGTGGCCTTCCTCGGGCTTACCTCCTACATTTTGGACACAGTAAAACTGAACTAAAAAGAACACCAGAACAATAGTAAGAATAATGATAAAAATAATAGCTAACATTGTTTATTCACCCAGGGATCAAGCACCATATTTAGTACCTTATTTGAAGCATCTCCTTTCATCCTCCTGACATCATTAGGAGGTAAGATGATTATTGTCTCTACTTTAGAGATAAAGAAGTAGAGACTCTGAGATTTAAATAATTTATTTGGGAACTCATTGGGTCTCGCTCTACAGCCCTGGTTAGTAACCGTAACAGAGCCTGAGATAAGCAGTTTAGAATGGAAAGCTGGCGGCATTAGCTACTTTGTTCCAACAGGGATTAATGGGTTGATTGACTATTATTCTCTGTTTAAGGGATGAAGTTGCTGCCTCAGCTTTGCTCTCCCAAAATTCAGATAAACAATAGTATAAACTGGAGAAGAAATACATTGTACCCATTAAGAAAATCATTTGCATAAAAGACTAAGGTAAGGGTTCTGGAAATAAAAAATAATGAGAACTACAACAACAAAATCACATTCCTATGCTCAGTAACTAGAATTAAAACTGCAGATCTGATGCAAAACCAATCACTCAGAATCAAGGGAGAGCCTCTGTTCAGATCATAATAGTTTCTGAGTCCGAGGATATTGGCGCTTGAGCAAGAAGGGACTCTCTTAGACTATTGTTCTGATGCTTTGAAACGCTATTTTTTGAACCATGTAACAGAGAACATACAATCGAAGGTGTGGAGTTTAGGGTGATGAGCTCTTTACACTGCGGCTTCAAGGGTCTTGGTCACAAGAAGTTGAAATAAGACAAAAAAGAAGAGGCTATGACTCCTTCCTAATTCCTGTGAGTCAGCCCTCGTGTTCATCCTTGGCTATTCAGAACTACATTCCTTTCCTGCCTGGCCTTCTGACTGCTTACCTGAGCCCTGCCTCACTAGATGAGGGTTGGCCCTGCCAGATTCACTGTACCCAAGGGATTGCAACATTTTATTATTGTTGTTATTAAATATTGTTTTTTCTAAGAAGATGATGAAAACTTCAAGAGCAAGGACAATATAATTTATCTCTCCAGTTGGGTTTAGCACATTGTTGGACAAAGCCAGCAGTTGATAATCCCTCATTAACCTGTTTTGATATTAGTTTGTTTCTTATTGTTAGTAACTAAAAACTGTACAAGGTTGCTAAAAGGTATAAATGAAAAGAAAAAAAAATCCCTCCTTCTGGTTATTACCAAGGGCAATATTGCTTGGAAAGGATTAAAACATTTTGTATCTCTATCAACCATTTCCCTGGGAAGCAAAGCCAAGCCCGTAAGGCTGATTAACGATGTTAATGTTCTTCTGTAGGCGGACAGGCAACTCAGAGGCTTGCTTCTCACCTTCCCCCTCTTCCTTAGATAGAATGACTAAACTCCTCAGATTTTCAGAGGAGGAGGGAGAAAGAGAATAAGACTTATTTACAGTTATGTAGATTCAACCTGGTATACACATATCCTGCAGGAATTTTGAAAGCAGTAAACTTTAAACTGCAGTGTCAACACAATTGCTGATGCCTAACCCCATCTATGTATCAGAATAAATTAGAAACCACGACCAGAAAAGACACTTGATGCTCTAGGCCATTTAAACACCTTCTTGATGAAACCAGTGAGGTTTCGGTATCAGAAATAGATGCAGTCTTTACATCTCAGTGACTAGGAGAAAAATAATACCACAATACATCTGGCAAATTATTGTCTTTTATTACAGTTGTCTATTTATACTTTACCACATACATAGTTCAATAAGAAACCCTGTTTCTTTCAGCAATTTTATTATCTGAAGAAGATTTCTCTATTGATAGCTGTATGTTTGTTAACTTGTTTGCCTTTGGATAGAAATTAATTGGTGGTATGACTTTTGGTTACAACTAAGTTTGATAAAGCATGTTATTATGGCAACAAGGAGTGAGTATTTGTCCAGAAGTCAATAAGTTTTAGCTTAATTCCCTTTTGACTTCCCATAAGAACATCTTTTGGCTCTATTTCTTACTATCAAGGAGGACGTTGGACTTAATGACTTACACGAGTCTTTCCAACTCTAATATTCTGTACTATCATGTATGAAGAGTGGGGTATGAACGAAGGTTCATACAAAGGTCAAACTGAAAACCTGAAGACATGGTTTGACTACTCAAAATAATAGACCAGTTCAGTACAGTAGCAGGATACAAAATCAATGCACAAAAATCAGTAGCCTTCCTATATGCAAACACCCAATCTGAAGAAGAAGAAATTAAGAAATCCATCCCCTTCAAAATCGAAACCAAAAGATTGAAATATCTAGGAATAAATCTAACAAAAGACATAAAGGACTTATACAAAGAAAACTACAAAACTCTGTTGAAAGAAATAGAAGACACAAGAAGATGGAAAGGCATCCCCTGCTCATGGATTGGAAGGATTAACATTATCAAAATGGCAATCCTACCAAAAGCAATTTGCAGATTCAATGCTATTCCCATAAAAATCTCAATGACATTCTTCAAAGAAATAGATCGACTACTGATGAAATTCATATGGAACCACAAAAAACCTCGCATA